>JAANYP010001317.1:227227-328686 GCA_020465985.1 Centrapalus pauciflorus
AAAGTTAGTGAGTATATGAGAAAACAACTATAAAATACTTTATGAAATCTCCTGCAATAATGTTAGCACATATATACAACATAACAATAATATCAACTGCGACTGGGAGTAATAGCACAAACACCTCAAGAGTGACTCGGATAAGCTAAAGTGGCAACAATATACAAAGTAGTAACTAGTCACGATCTCTAGGTTGAGTTTGATGCAACATGCCTCTGCATACAAATGATCATCATGCTCTACTATGTGCTAATAAGCATAATCAACATAGAGATAGATTCATCAGGAACCCGTGTAGTACTCAAAGTAGTCTTTCAGAAACAAATGAATCAACATGTGTGCATCTCATAAGAAGGTTACTCGTAAGCACTACTACAAAAATAAAAATAAACCAACTACTTTTGCATGACCTTTACTAGCTAAACACTTGCACCTGATTGTTGGGTTTTAGGGTTTACATAAAATGTTTATTAAATATTATTTGATAGTGCGGAAGTGTTTAAAATCATATAATAGATTGGATCTATATTAAAACCTTAAGCAAGATCATGTTTACATTTCCAGAATGAAAGCAAAAACATCAAGACACGAAGATCATTATGAACAGGATGAACATACCTTGGCTGCACTTCATGAATATTTCCATAAACTATCTAATACTTAGCTAATTACCAAGAAAGGTGATCTCTAAAGCTTTACACACACAACCGAATCATTGCTTACAACCAAATGTTAGTTCTTCACAAAGTTTCTAGAGAGAACTTTGCAAATCTAATTCTAAAGTATAAGAGCATATTCCATGCTATGTGTTTAAATTTGAGGTGATTGAAACAACAATAAGGCGGAGTCTTATATTTATAGAGGATGCAAGGTATTGAAATACGGAAACAAGACACTGTTGTTATAAGGAACGTTAGGGCATCACCAAGAGAGAAAGGGGGAGGCAACGACCTTGGCTAGGGTCGGCCTCTTGCGTCCTTCCTTGGTCCATACTCTTCCTTAAATAAGGTAAGCGTCCCCTTGTTTTATCTTGCAAACCCTAGCACCTTATAGAATACAAGAAAACATGCCACATATTAATAATAAGGTAATTTAGTGCATCACAAGGGAGGCAAAGGGAAGGTGGTGGCCTAACCTCCTTCCTTGTCCGTTTTCCCATCTTCTATATATGCAAACAACTCCCTTGTTTGATTACAAACTCTAATCTCATATCTCTTGAGTCCATGTTTCAAATCAAGGTCCGATAACATCAAAACTAATTAAAATAATTAGAAATTTATAATTTACTTTCTATATTTAGTAAGTCCATAAATATATTTATGGAAACATAAAAACTATTTATAGAAACATCAAATCTATTTATGAATAGTGATGTAAGCTCAACATTCCTATTGTGTGACCCTTTAGGTTCATCTGATACTAGCAATATCATTAAAGTAACATGTCAATGGCACACAATAACCATACATACATACATACACACACACACACACACACACACACACAAATACATCACATACATTGTTAGGCACAAAAAGGCCTCAGTCAAACCTGTTCTACATCTTAGGGGGATATTATTAATCAAACCTGTTTGATGCACTTGAAGGTATAATTTAAGGACTGTTAATGCCTTATTGAAACCTGCTAAGTGATTTGCAATATTAGTCAAAGCTGTTTACCTTGTTGCATATGTTGCAACTAAGACAGATTGTCTAAACTGTTCTACTCTGTTGAATAGTCTGGACATAAACTGTTTACGCTGCTCTATCCTGTTGAGCGATTTGGACAAACTATTAGTGTTCTGTTCTCTGTGAAATGAACCTGTTCTTTGTGAACATGCTAGACACTTTATGGAATATGTTTCCATGTCCTCATGTATTGTCTTGGATCAATAGATCATTTTACCAAGTCGAAGACAAAGTGAATATTTGAAATGGGTGACAAACCATTTCTTATATCAAAATGGCCATAAAAGAAGATGAAAGGTTTAAAGTTGACATTCTTTTTTTTTGGTTAAATCCTTCTACAACAGAGACAAAAAGGAAAAGACAAAGGTTCTGCAATGTAAAGAGAATACTGCTTTGTTAGAACGTGCAGAAAAGTTGTTTTGTCTTTTTGGAAAGACATCCCACTATATCTATGTCCAATGAGGAAGCTTCACTGAGATTCTCAGTGAGAGTATAAAAGGAAACTTCTAAGGAATGTGAGATAACCAAGAGTGTGATATTCAGAACGTTCAAAGAAGTGTGTTTTCATGCATGCAAGTCTGCTTGAATAAAACAGTAAAGTGTGCCTAAGTTGTTCATGTTGAAGCTGTCTGTCTGTAAACAGTGAGTTCATCTTAGTGAGTGTTTTCATTGTATCTAGTCTGAGTGTGTCTTAGATTAGTTAAACTTCTGTTGTATATGTCATCTCAGCTTGAACCATTCCGCAGTTCAGACTTATTTGTAATTAACACTTGTTGATAATATACACAAACATTGAGAAAAGTGTGTTGAACTTTAAATAGCTGTATTCACCCCCATCTACAGCTTAGAGCAACATACTAGGAAAACCTTTTGGGACCTACAACTGGTATAAAAGCTGATAGAGTGTGTGTTGACTCTAGATCTCTCATTCTCCCTATTTCCCACCATGGAGAACAGTGCTGATAGCTCTTCCTCTTACTATGACAATGGTTCAATGGCAAAACCCCCCAAGTTCAATCATCAGAACTTCTCTGGTTGGAAGTGCAGATGATGCTCTACTTAGAGAATCTGGATGTACAACTACCAAAGATAGTAATGGAAGGTCCCTATGTGCCAACTTCTGTTACTACTATCACTCCTGATGCTGAAGGAGCTGTTCATGAAATTAGGACCTTTGAAAAGGCAAAAGCTCAATGGTCTGATGAGACAAAAGGCTGGTTGCTCTTGATGCAAAGGCCAAAAACAACCTGGTTATTTCTCTTCCTGATGATGTGTTCAAACAGGTTGAGAAAATGAAGACTTCAAAGGAGATGTGGGATACTTTGTGTAGCGCTATGATGGTCCCACTATCACACTGGATAACAGGATCAACAATCTTGTTAGATAGTATGAACTCTTCTTTGCAAAGCTAAAGTAGTCTCTCACTAAAACTTATACCAGATTCACTGCTCTAATCAATGATTTCAAAGCTGTTGGGATCACCAAGGACAATATAACTCTGGTAAATAAGTTTTTGGACATTCTGCTTGAGGAATGAAATTATTTCTCTACTATCCTCGGAAACTAAGTCACCATCAAAGGTATGGATCTTGTAAATCTGTATGGGTCCTTATGAAATGATGAACAATCAAGGCAACATAAAAGAAATGCCTTGGAGATGTCCAAAAGAGGTGCTGCCTTAGTGGCCAACGTGAGACAACCTGCTGGTCAGGTGTGTGATGTGTTCACACAAGTTGATCAACAGGCTCATGATGAAATGGAAGAACTGTCCGAGGAAGAAGACTGTGAAGATCTTACTAAATTTGATGATGAGCGAATGATTGCCATGCTTGTCAGAAAATTCAATAAGAAGACATTTGGTGGAAAGATGATGCAAAAGAAGTCAGGTGCCATCAAAAACAAAGCTTTTGACAAAACTAAGGCTGAGTGCTTTAAATGTGGCAAAACAGTCCATATAACTGCTGAGTGTGTGTCTAAAGCTGTTGGCTCAACATCCAAACCATACAAGACAAATAAGGACAATGGCTACAGGTTAAGTACCTAATGGCCATGGCTAAGCTGAGAAAGTTGGAAGACTCAGTGGCTTTCAACAAGCAGAAGGGACTCATGGCTGAGACATGTGATTGGGAGGAATCTGACTCATCATCAAATGAAGAAGACAACAATTGTATGATGGCCAACATTGATGTCCCATCAACAAGAAATTTCAAACAGGACCTGGCTGAAGCTCTCAGCAGCTTGGAGAACAGGAACCCAACTATGATGTATAAGGTACAAAATTTTATGGATTACAGTTCTGATGAAAAAGTTAAAATGTTTTAATATTTACTTGTTGATTTAAAAGCTGCTATTGAGAAGCATGATGCTTTGTTGTCTGAGATCTCCAAGTTAAAAACTGATCTTGAAATAAAAACTAATAAACTGGACATCTTCCATAAGTTGGACACTGAACTTGATGAAGTAAAACACATCAATACCATTTTATTAGAAGAAACGAGAGAGACAGACACAAAGCATGCCAAGCTTCAAAAGATTGTTGACTTTTGGTGTCAATCTGCACAGAAAGTCAATCATTGTATCAGTCAATAGATCCCTGCTCAAATCCAAGCCTATCTTGGAGGGGATCTTGATACAGCAGCTTCAATTGTTGAGATAAATAATCTGGAAAAAGACTTATCCACTCTTGGTGAGCTTTAAAGTACTTTTATTCAAAGAGTAAATGGAAAGCTGGTCTCAATAAATAGGTTTGTCAGGCCTCAAAACACTGACAATTTGTGTGAAAAAGTTTTAAAAACTAATGATGGAATGTGTTCTCCATCAAGTCAGTCTGCTAAGTGCATAACTGGTTTCACAAACAAAAGAAGGGAAAACAAGTTCAAATTGCAGCTTTGGACACTAAACCTGTTAACAAGACAGGTTCTGGATCTAAAGCTGATGGAAAGAAACCTGTTAACCCTTTTGATGCTGAACATGTTGAGAAAGAGTTTTCAAAAGGTAAGCAGCTTGCTTTTAACAAGGGTAAGCCTCATGTTGAAAGTAAATCTGCTGTGATTTCAAATAAGTTATTAAATCATAGTGGAACACTGGTTATAAATGAAGGTAAGTCTTTCAAAACCAAAAGCAGTGGTTATGTTGATAGGCAACATTCATCACATCTCAGTAAGGGCAAAGGCAAAACCATTGCTCAACCTGAGAAAGTTGGGAATAAGTTTCCCAAACCTGTGGAAGGACAGAAGCCAATTAAACTTCCAATTTTTGATATCTGCATCCTAAAAGAAGGAAAGAAGAAACAGGTAAAGCTGTTGCTATTTCTCCTTCCACTCAAACTGTCGGTTCTTCTACAAACAACAATAAGGGTTTGCTAAACCTGTTGAGAAGCCCAACAAAGAGAATCCCTAAAGTGTTTCTGGGAGTACTTCTTCCAAAAAGTCCAAAAAGAGATAATGTTATAAATGTGGGAAGAAGACTCATATGGCCAAAGACTGTCCTGAAACTAAGGACATAAGGCCTGCTGACACAGCTAGTTCCAACATTGCAAAAAACAGCAGTATTGGAAGTAACATGGTCATTGAGGAGAGTATCCAAGCTGATGAAATCTAAATAGGAAATATTAGTGTTGATCTTACTGGTCCATCTACAAATGTTGATGAAGAAGGATAACTCATCCTTATGATGAGTTTCCTTAAAAATAACTAATATTTTCCCATGACACTCTGCAGGTTAAACAACCATCCCAGGTTTGGTACTTGGACAGTGGCTGCTCAGGCCACATAACAGGTTGCAAGGACATGCTGAGTGATCTCAGGCCTGAAAAAGGGTCAAAAGTCACCTTTGGTGACAATGTGCAGGGATCCACCAAAGGATATGGAACCCTTCAAGCTGGTGCTGCAATATTAAAAAAAGTAGCCTATGTGTCTGGGCTAAAACATAATCTTGTTAGCATCAGTTAAATGTGTGATGCTGGCTACAAGGTTAACTTTGATGAGCACCTGGGGTACATACTGGATCCCCAAGGCAAAGTTGTGCTGTGTGCACAAATAAAGAAAGGTGTATATGTTTGTGGATAGGAAATGTGCTGATCACACAACTGAAACCTGCTTTATCTCAAGGAGCAAAGCAGATTTCACTTGGTTATGGCACAAAATGCTATCACACCTGAAATTCAAGAATATCAACAAACTCTGTAAGCAAGAGTTGGGAACAGGTTTGCCCTCTATGACCTTTGTTAAGGATAAACTCTGCACAACTTGTGAGAAAGGCAAGCAGAGAAAAACATCTTTCAAATCCAAGCGTAATTTTTCTATTGATACTCCTCTCTTCTTAATCCACATGGACTTGTTTGGACCTGTCAATGTCCCAAGTCTAGGAGGTAGAAGATACACTCTAGTAATTGTTGATGAGTTCTCCAGGTTTACATGGGTGATCTTTCTGAAGACCAAAGGAGAGGCTGCCAGAGAAATTATTGGATTTATAAAAAATATGGAGGTTCTGAACTCTGCTCAAGTTAAGCAGCTTAGAAGAGATCATGGTACTGAATTCAGAAACAGTACTCTTGAGGACTTCTGTGAAGAAAATGGGATCTCACAAAACTTTTCAGCTGTAAGAACTCCACAACAAAATGGAGTTGCTGAAAGGAGAAACAGAACCCTCATTGAAGCTACTAGAACCATGATGTGTGCATCAGGTTTGCCTTCATCATTTTGGGCTGAGGCTGTCATATAACAGCCCAGACCACCCCCGAGACAAGATATAGTCCACTTTGGCAAAGGCCGCACGATTTTGTTTCTGGAAGCCAAGCCATAGGCCCACCCCAAAACGCGTCTTGGTGGATAGAGACAACCTCACCCTTATATGGGCATATTGGCTTCTCCTCTCCACCGATGTGGGATGTTACAATCCCTCCCCCATGGGAACACAGCGTCCCCGCTGTGCACATCGACCCGGTGTCTGGCTCTGATACCACTTATAACAGCCCAGACCACTCCGAGACAAGATATTGTCCGCTTTGGCAAATGCCGCACGGTTTTGTTTCATGAAGCCAAGCCATAGGCCCGCCCTAAAACGCGTCTTGGTGGATAGAGACAACCTCACCCTTATATGAGCATATTGGTTTCTCCTCTCCACCGATGTGGGATGTTACAATTATAACAGCCCAGACTACTCTGAGACAAGATATTGTCCGCTTTGGCAAATGCCGCATGGTTTTGTTTCTGGAAGCCAAGCCATAGGCCCGCCCCAAAACGCGTCTTGGTGGATAGAGACAACCTCACCCTTATATGGGCATATTGGTTTCTCCTCTCCACCGATGTGGGATGTTACAATTCCTCCCCCATGAGAACACAACGTCCCCGTTGTGCACATCGACCCGGTGCCTGGCTCTGATACCACTTATAACAGCCCAGACCATCCCGAGACAAGATATTGTCCGCTTTGGCAAAGGCCGCACGGTTTTGTTTCTGGAAGCCAAGCCATAGGCCCGCCCTAAAACGCGTCTTGGTGGATAGAGACAACCTCACCCTTATATGGGCATATTGGTTTCTCCTCTCCACCGATGTGGGATGTTACATGTCAACACTGCCTGCTTCACTCAAAACAGATCCTTAGTGGTGAAAGGGTTCAACAAGACTTTTATGAGTTAATCAAAGGGAGGAGGCCAAATATTAGCTATTTCCATGTGTTTGGATGTCCCTGCTTCATTTTGAATCAGAGGGACCAACTAGCAAAATTTGAACCCAAAGCTGATGAAGGTGTGTTTGTTGGATATTCTGCTATCTCTAAAGCCTACAGAGTATACAACTACAAAAGAAAGGTGATAGATGAATCTATCAATGTCACCTCTAAGGAGTCTAGGAGTGCCCCCACTAAAGCTGTTCCTGAATCAGTTTCAGGAGAGTTCAGCTTTGATGATCTTATGCATTCCATTAATGAAGATAAGGACTCAAAAGCTTCCACTTCACCCAGAGTGGAACTTGTTAACCACAATGGGCATGATGATGACTATGTTGATGCACCCTGTGTGAGTTAGGGATGTAAACGGTTCCGGAACCGGACCGAACCGAACCGAAACCGATTTAACCGAAACCGAAAATTGAAGATTGTGAGAACCGATAACCGAACCAATAATTGTAACACGGTTCCGGTTCCGGTTCGGTTATGGTACGGGTATTTCGGGTATGGAACCGATTAGAACCAAAATTTGCAAATATATATATATATATACTTTTATATATATATATATATATATATATATATATATATATATATATATATATATATATATATATATATATATATATATATATAACAAGATATAAACAAAAAAACACGATTAACGTTTTATTATACTTTTGCCAAAAAAAAAATATTTTTGTTATGAATGTCAACGTGAAGTATGGATTTTCAACCTGAACAATTCCTAATGGATTTTCAAATCTAGATTGCTTTTGGTTAACGTTTTATTGAATGTAAATCTTGATAAAATATCATTCTGAATTACTTCTTTAACTATAGTGATATATTCTTAATTATTGATTGTATTTTAAAAATTGCTTGTTTTTAGAACAAAGTGGATTTGATTGATGCAATTAATTATTCCAAGTGTTAGGTATGGTGAGGATTGAGGAAGACAACTATCAAATAATCTTTTGTTTTTCACAATTCCCATCATGGGTTTTTAAAATTTCTTGGTATCCATGCCATGGACTTTTCGAATTATTGGTTCCATACCCGATATAACCGAAACCCGCAGAACCGTTAACCGAATAACCGATAACCGAAAATTAAAAATTATAAGAACCGATAACCGAACCAAATACTAAAATCGGTTCCAATCGGTTCCGGTTCCGGTTCGGTTTCGGTTTCGGTTCGGTTTTCCGGTCATTCCACACATCCCTAGTGTGAGTAAGTGTACTGATATAATTAATACACCATGTCCAGAACCAATCAAAGCTGATGTCCCTAAATCCTCTGCTAATGTGTTCAACAATAGATATTCATGTTCAACAGGTGAACATACTCAAGATAACAGTGTGTCTGAAAATCTTGAAAGTTGTTATGCAAGACCTGATGAAGATGAAAATGATATAGGAGAATCTTCATTGAGACATGATCTTAAATGGATCAGGTGTCACCCCAATGATCAAATAATTGGTGACGTCAACAAAGGGGTACAAACAAGATGGGACAGCTTAGGAGCCATTTGTATGTTTTCTAGCTTTGTGTCCCTGATGGAGCCAAAGAAAGTGGATCATGCTCTAAAAAATGCAAATTGGATCACTGCCATGCAAGAAGAGATCAATCAGTTTGAGAGAAACAAAGTATGGAAGCTGGTCCCTGTTCCTAAAGGTAAAACCATAATTGGCACCAAGCTGGTTTTCAGAAACAAGATGGACGAGCAAGGCCATGTTATTAGAAATAAGGCAAGACTTGTTGCTCAAGGCTATAGACAAGAAGAATGAATAGACTATGATGAAACATTTGCTCCTGTGGACAGATTAGAGGGAATTCGTTTGTTTCTAGCCTATGCTGCTCACAAGAGCATAAAGGTATTTTAAATGGATGTTAAGAGTGCATTTTTGAATGGTAAGCTGCAAGAAGAAGTATATGTCAAGCAGCCTCTAGGTTTTGAAAGTGAATAACATCCAGGTTTTGCCTATAAGTTGGACAAAGCTCTCTATGGTCTAAAACAAGCCCCTAGAGCCTGGTATGCCACTCTTACTGATTTTCTTATGAGCAATGGTTATTCCAGAGGTAAAGTGGATACCACACTGTTCATAAAGATAATGAAATATGATATTATGCTTGTTCAAATTTATGTGGATGACATAATATCTGGTTCTACAAACGAGCAGTTATGCAAGAATTTTTCACTGCTCATGAAATCTAAATATGAAATGCATGATGGGTGAACTTTCTTTCTTTCTAGGATTACAGGTTAAACAAACCTCAAATGGATTTTTCATTAATCAAAGAAAGTATACTTTAGATCTTCAGAAAAACTTTAAATTTGATCAAAGTTCTCCCATCAAAACCCCAATGGCAACCAATGTAAACTTGGATGCTGATGCCTGTGGTAAAGCTGTTTCAATAACAGCTTACAGAGGCATGATTGAGAGCTTGCTATACTTAACTGCTAGTAGACCAGATATTATGTTTGCTACATGTTTATGTGCTAGGTTTCAAGTTGATCCTAAGGAATCACATCTAGCTGCCGTAAAAAGAATCTTCAGATACCTAAAAGTTACACCAGGTTTGGGTCTTTGGTATCCCAAAGACTCCAGCCTTGAACTAATTGGTTATTCAAATTCTGATTTTGCAGGCTGCAGGCTAGACATGAAAAGCACAACAGGTAGATGTCAACTCCTTGGTGGAAAGTTGATCAGTTGGTGTAGCAAGAAGAAGAACTCAGTTTCTACTTCTACTACTGAAGTTGAGTACATTGCTGCTGGAAGCTGCTGTGGGCAGATTCTATGGATGCACCATCAGCTTGAGGATCATGGAAGTCAGACATCACTTTATCAGAGATCACATCCAGAAATGTAATGTGGAGGTAAGTTTTATTTCCACAGATGAATAGCTTGCAGACATTTTCACCAAGCCTCTTGATGAAAACAGGTTTAATTACCTTGTAAGCAAGCTGGTCATGTTAAATAAAAGTGACTAAGTGTCACTAATGTTCTAAAGATCACTTGTTTAAATTTGTCTAGATTTCACAGAACAGCTTGGACAGAACAGGTTTTACTTGTTCTGTACTTAGTCTGTTTCTGAAAACTTGGACAACTTGGACATATGACAGGTTTGCCAAAATACGTTTTAATATCAAACTTGTTCTGTTGTACAAACATCCATCCTGCTCACTCTCTCTCTCTCTCTATCTGTCATACAAGGGATTGTCTTGTAACCTGATCAACTATTGAACAGGCTTCACAATGAAACCTGTTCTCATCTAGCTGCATAGGTTGCATGAACAGCTTGAGGGACGATCAGTTTGTGATGAAACCTGCTCATCACAGCTTTGAACAACAGCTTGGAACATCAGTTTTAATTACCTTTCTTCATACTTAAGTTACTTAAATTATGTATTTGTTTAACTTAATTACCTGCAGATAATGTTTGTTAACATGTGTTAGTAGTTAACAAGGTCAAGTAGTCTGACAACCGATCTGACATGGCAAACCGTTCCGTTTTTCATTAAAGAACATTTCTAATCAACTGCCCAAACCTTTCTCTCTCCTACTCACTCACATTCAAATCATATAAATATCTCAATCACTGTATCATCATCTTCTTCTTCTCTACTGCTTCCATAACTACCTGAAAAACCCTAACTCGACTAAGTGTCAAGCATCATTCGTCCTACTACTTTCCAACTGGCTCACCGAAACAACCCCATGCTACCAGTATTCATTGGTGATGATGTTCATAAACATCCTTCTGTCACCACAATGCTCACTCTCAAACCCACCAACTACATAGCCAACCTAACCATTCCCAAAAACTATGTGGCAAAGGGTTATGAACAAATGGTGGAGTTTCTGCGAGTCCATCCCTGCACTATGCTATGACTGCCTCTCCTGGTGTCCTGTACCAGGAGATGGTTTATGAGTTTTGGTACACCTGTTCGTAAGACCCTTCAACCAAAACCATCAGGGGAACTATCCTTAATTGGTCTCTGTTAGTATATGGTGTGTAAAGATGACATTACCACTGCATCATGGCCGATTTCATAAAACACTTAAGGGTCACACCGATGAGCACAACTGAGCAGATGCAATTGAACTATTGAATAAATAATATTGGATATTGTTTATGACACGAATTGATCATTGAGATTAAATTAATGGATGATTAATTATATCTCAAAGTACGGGGACTAAAAGTACAATATTAGATATTGTAGTAATTTAATTGTCATTGGATGATAATTAAATAATTATCTAGTCTTTTATTTATTATTGCATATTAAATAAAAGACACATTTATTTGAATTGATATTATCATCTAATTATTGGATAACTGGATGGATAATTATAAACAAATAAATAAGAGATAATTATAAATAATTATCTAGTCATTTATATATTATCAGATAATGTATAAAAGATTATTATTATTTAAAGGGTATATAATTATAGAGATAATTATATAAGGTTTAAATAATAAAGATAATTATTAAGATATATATTATATTAATATATTAAAGTTTTTAATATATATATAATATGTACATACGGCCCAAAAGTCATATATATATATGAGATGTATATACGGTAATGAAAAAGTGGTGACCTAATCCTAAAAGTGAATTGGACGGCGCACACACACAAGGTGTATGTGTGTGTGCGGAGATTCTTCGTCCGTACCAAAACCATAATCGCGTTTGGTTTTCCCGTTCTTCGTGTGTTTGATTGCATACCTGGCGCCGCTCGATCGTGTCATCACCGGTGGATACCGAAAGCGTCTCATTCGTGTATTCTTGTCATAGGATACAAAGGTACGGATCTTTATTGTTTTCTCATTTACTTATCTTATGTATACTTGATGATCCGTGTACGGAATTCGTAATTTTTAAAAGCTTCCGCTGTGCGTTAATAAGATTAATGTTTATGTTTTTATGAAAAACCCTACGAATTCCCAACAGTGGTATCAGAGCCATCTCAAGTAACAAAATTATAGTATTATTCAAGTATTTATGTCCAACGTTTTTTTAAAGTTTCGATTTTTAATAATTAAAAGTGTTTAAACGATCGAAATCGATAATTAAAACGTTTAAGGTTTTGATTCGGCTTGGAGAAAATCGACCAAAGGTTTTGGAAACCCCATTGTGATTCTCGGCCAACCTTTGAGTTTCTTGGAACTCGGGATTTTGAAACCTTAGTTCGTTTTATTTAGTTGATGTTTGATTGTTTAAAAGTGTTTAATTGATTAAATTCAGAAAATTAAACGTTTCGGTTCGCGAAATCAAACCTAGAGATTTCGGCCATGGGTTGAGACCCATGACCTCTCGGTTGTGATGTGGTAACCGAGGTGATGGATTAATTGTTCTGTCGTGTCGTTTAATTCACAGTTAAACTCGAACGATTAAATTAAATGCGTTAAAATCGAATTAATAAATCAAAAGTGTTTGGTTCTTAATATTTAAACATTTGTGACTAAATGTGTTTTCGGTTTTATAAAATTAAAGTGGAGACTTTATTTGTTTTTTTATAAAATTCACAAATCGGTTTAAATATTATTCGATTCGATAATTTAACGATTAATTGGAATATGAAAATCGAAATAATCAAAGTGAGTTGATTAATGGCTTCGATTAATTTCAGCCGTCAAATGGTTTGATACCCTACTTATTTTTGGTTCATATGGGTTATTGAACCCGAGTATGAGTCGGTTAACTAAGTTGGTTCGTTTTCGTTTTCCGGTAATTCGTCGTTAAATTAAATCGGTTTTAATTAAAAGTTAAGTTTTAATATTGAAATTAAAATTAATGTTAATTTTAATTTATAAACTAGATTTAATTTATGCATTTAATATTTAGTTCCATAAAATGCATTATTAAATTAAAGAAAGTTTAATTTAAGGATTCTGTTTTCAAATTGATGAAATCGTGACTTTGAGTCTCATGCTCGGTCATTGTTTAATGTTTTGAGATTTGATCTCGACATTAACGTTTTTGGTAGAAATCATTTAAAACCATAAAAAAAAGGTTTTTGGTATTATTTAAAGATGGTCAATTTTCTTTAAATATTTTAAAAGAAATATTTTATTGGTAAAATTGTTTATCTAGAAAATTGACATTTTAAATAAAGTTTAGTTATTTATTTTGAAAAGTGTTTCAATTAAATAATAGTTAATTGATAATTATTTAAAGGAAGTTTAAATTATTTATCAATATTATTTGAAAATAAAACTATATTTATTAAAGGTTTTTTAATAAAAAGTTTCTTAAAATAGTAATTTTAAGTTTCAAAGGTGTTTGAATTATTAATTGAATATTTTAAGAAAAGTGTAGTTTTGAATCCAAAGATAATGCAAAGATGGAATTGAATTTGAATTTTTCGGGAAAAAGTTTCTAATTTTGGAAAGTGTTCCTAAATTTCGAGTTTACGAACCGTATTAAATTTAAGAACGATATTGGACATATTTACTTCAATTAATGGTGGATTAATTGGTTTTGGAATTATTTTCATGTCAAGATGAAAATGAATTCTGGATTATTTACAAGCTTTACTGCTTTATTTATGTTTGTGACATAGCCGAGCCTTGAGACCCATTGTTTGTGATGGTTGTTTGTTTAATCTCAATATTTGCTATTTTATTATTGGTTATATTTTTGGGAACGCCTGCGTGCCGTTGGAATCCCGGGTTTTATGATGTAATCTGTAATATGTTAGAAAATAGGCAAATGTATTTAGATTAAAATTATGTAAAATAGATCTTGGCGAAGATGTCCATCAAGAAGGAGGTCATCCATCAAGGACGCTCGGAGACATCATCGAATGCTGAGGCTAGTGGGAGCTGAAAGAGTTCATCCTTCTTGCCTTGTGTGTTGATTATGTCCCTTAGGTTTTGACCTAATTGGTTTGTCCGTGTGGCTCTCGGAAACCAATTTAGTTTCGGCAAGGCTATGTCACCGTGTGGTTGTTTGTTTTATTTCTTGATGTTTTATTTATATCTGCGTGGTTGTGGTGACAAAGTAGATAAATAAAAGAAATCAAAACTACAATCATATTTGATGAAAAATTAAAGTATTTAAAAGGAAGTTTAAATTGGAAACTTTAATTATTTTGTCAGGTGTTAGATATGACATTTTTATGAAATTAGTTTTTCAAATAAAATGAGATTTATTTTAAAATGTCATATGATCAAAGAGTTGAAATTCTTAAAACTGGTACATTAACTAGATTGTTTACCAGAATAGGTGGTGTTTAGGACAGTCTTGCTCGGGCTGTGGAATTTCCAAAGGGTTTAGAACCGAAAGGATCCTGCCCGCAGACTAACCTGACTGGCCACTAGTTCTTGGTAAGAGACTGGTTATAAACCCAAATTAAAAAATTTGACACAACACACCGTCCATATAGTGGCACTCACGGTGACCGGTCGTCGTAAGTAGGTTCAGCCTTCGTTGGGTGCTTACGCCGCAAACCCGGAGAGCTGTGAGGTAAGCACTGCGGATCCTAAGTGAGACTTGGGCCAGTGACTTGCAGTTGTTATATGGTGTGTGTCAGTGGTGGTTCCTCAGTAAGATTGTTGCGCAAGGTGTGGATGAGATTAAACATGATCAATTTAAGAAATTGAAAATCTCATAAGATCTAAGAGTTGCAAAGGGGTTGTAATTGGTAATAAGTTGCCTGCCTGAGTAGCTTATTCATGTAGGTTCAGCCTCCGTTGGGTGCATGAATAAGTAAAATGGTTCTTAGGATTAATAAATCATTTTTTAAATTTTGGGTTATTGATTTATTAATGGTTAATCAAATACTGATTTTTGAAAAATTGTTTAAGATGGTTGAAAAAGACAGAGGTAGAAGCGGTTTAATAATAACAATGACAATAACATTAATAACAACAATGATAACGTCAAAATCCTTTCCTCCTATTGAAAATCCTCCCCAAAAGCACATGTTGCTACTTTGAGGTCCATTTGGGATATGGAGAACCCAAAAGAGGCAACTTCCTGAACTGGGAGTAAAATTCGACAAATGTTCCGAGTACAGGGTGAAAGTCGTATATTCTGGAAAGGGCACCAGAATCTGCTCCTGCGGAGACTGCTACAGTTGAGGAGAGAAATCTCCACAATAAGCACTCTGAGGATTCGGTCAATGTTACCTGTCTAATGCTAGCGACCATGACATCTGAGCTGCGGACTAGCCTTATGGACGTCTCAGCTTGACAGATGTATTGCCAGCTAAAGGATATGTTCCAGACTCAGGCTCGGACTGAGAAAGATATACGACAAGGGCTCTGAGCTCCTGCAGAATGGCAGAAGGAACAACTGTTAGATCCCATGCGCTGAAGATGAAAGGTTATCTGGATCATCTTAGCAGACTTGGGTTACCCGTGACACAGGACATGACCACGAATCTAATTCTCAATTCCTTATTGAAGGAGTTTTAGCAATTTGTAATTTGTTACAATATGCACGGAGAAGATGATCAGTGGGGTGCATCGGATGCTATAGACTGCTGAGGGAGTGATTGAGAAGAGAATATAGGGAAAGAGACGGAAAGGAAAGTAAGTTTCCAAGCCGGAGGTTAAAGCTAACAAGTAGCTAAAACCTAGAACCAGAGAAGTCAAATCCAAGGATGACAAATTCTTTGAGTGCTAGGAAACTGGGCACTGGGTAAGGAATTGTCCCAAGTACTTGGAAACGGTCAAGGTTGACCGCATTGAGACTTCGTGTATCTGAATCAGTCACTTCTATTGTTCTTGGATATGTGATACCCAATTGAACAAAGTTTCATGCATAATGTCTGCAATGACTAAAATGAAGTGAAAAGAGATGACAGATTCAGTGGGAGCATAGAGAAATCTTAGAGAATACTCTGCTGGACACTATTTTCATGTCATCAATAGTTTATCATGGTGTAGTATACAATTGATTGAATTTCTTGCAAGTATTTTTGGGAAAAATAAAGAATTTTTGGAGTTAAAAATTTGTTGCATGAAATTCCCATTGTTTAAGATTACTAAACCATGAATATAGACTATTGATTCAAGTGGAACTTGAATAGTAAGTTGTCAATGGAGATTGGACAAGCTAGTAGTCATATTCAGATAAAAAGGGTTACCATGTTGTTGTATAAATTGTTCAAGTGTTCAAATGCAGTTTCATTAAACTTGTTAATTCTTGAAAGTTAGTTCAAGAGATTATATGAGTTGGATAGTCATCTGTGATTATATAGAAACTAATAAAATGCAGAATTAAATGTAAAGGAGTTACATGGAGGTTAATTCACTTCACTTGTCAGAAATAATTAGACTTGAAAAGTCAGAATTGTTTAGACAAGAAGTAATCGCATTTTATAAAATTACATGTGAAATGTATACAACTTGTGTGATGGTTAGTCAAGTAATAGCCTTTGACTTGTTTAAACACTCGTCGGCAAACTTGACGAAACACTACAACAAAATGTTGTCGGTAACCAGGTTCTGGTGGTTATGGATACATATCACAAATGTTGAACACAATGTTATTAAAAATGTATCTTGTTAAGATATAGATAAACCGCATACTGTCATATTCAAGACTAAACATCTAAACGTATCACTAGTAGCAATTAATCTGAATTGCTAGAGCTCCTAAATTTTAATCCTGGTGTCTTTATGAGTGATTTACCAGTTCCTCTAAAGATAATGGATATAAATTTGTAAGGAGATTCAGAATGAGTCTGAATAATATTACAAGAAGTTGTAATAAAGAACTAGTGTAATTTTTCAAAGATAAACGGTAATGGAAGTTAAGTCAGTTAACTAGAGAACACTCCCACTAAGATCATGTCTGAAATTAATTTTTCGATAGATCGTGTTACCGTTACATTTGATAAAGGAACAGTAGCATTAAATTGATGGAAGTCATGTTGTGTTTATTGAGATAAAGGAGATCAACATGATATCTTTAATGTCGTTCAATTTTGCATGTTTTAGAAATCCAAGAATAAAATTGAAGTTATTCTAAAATTATTCCATAGCTGCTTGTTGTCGTGGGAACCACAACGAGAATAAAAAGGCTACTGTGGTTTTTGGTTGATATTCATGGGTGATGAATATAGCAAAGGTTGGACCAAATTCACAGGTATTTGTTGCGAACAAATATTGGATTGACCCACCGATTGAGACCACTTTGTGGATCATAGTCATGAGTCGTCTCAAAAAGGTAATCCTTAGTACCTGAGATGTCTACGTACTTTAGTGCGGGTGCTGCTGTACATTTGGCCTAACCTAACGTCATCCGTAACTGGGTGATCATAACGGTTCGAGGCTGGTTGCAGTGGGAGTCGTGCTGGAGGCCTAGATAGTCAAGATGGGATTTGCACCTTCTTTTAACTAAGAAGAGATATTTCTGGGCCCCTCGGCGATCGATACTAACAGAAATGCATGGCCATGCTCGGACAGAACTGATGTGTTCTACTCTGTCTGTTTCAGTTCAGTATGAGATCAGGGAGTCGAGAAACATAATCGTGACTGCTATGGTTGATTTAATCCATGCCTAGCTATCACATTGAAATATCGCGATGCATGGGATATAACCTAAGTTTCTTTTTGGAAGGCTGTTTCAACAAGAATGCCCGAATGGGAGTCAGAGTTTTTATGACCTTGGTTGCCTAAAGTGTCTAGCCATGACCTCCTTTAGGCGCATGCTGCAGGACAGTATGTCGTCTTACACAAGTGGGAGTATGTTAGTATATGGTGTGTAAAGATGACATTACTACTGCATCATGGCTGATTTCATAAAACACTTAAGGGTCACACCGATGAGCACAACTGAGCAGATGCAATTAAACTATTGAATAAATAATATTGGATATTGTTTATGACACGAAATGATCATTGAGATTAAATTAATGGATGATTAATTATATCTCAAAGTACGGGGACTAAAAGTACAATATTAGATATTGTAGTAATTTAATTGTCATTGGATGATAATTAAATAATTATCTAGTCTTTTATTTATTATTGCATATTAAATAAAAGACACATTTATTTGAATTGATATTATCATCTAATTATTGGATAACTGGATGGATAATTATAAACAAATAAATAAGAGATAATTATAAATAATTATCTAGTCATTTATATATTATCAGATAATGTATAAAAGATTTTTATTATTTAAAGGGTATATAATTATAGAGATAATTATATAAGGTTTAAATAATAAAGATAATTATTAAGATATATATTATATTAATATATTAAAGTTTTAATATATATATATATATATATATATATATATATATATATATATATATATATATATATATATATATATATATATATATATATATATATATATATATATATATATAATATGTACATACGGCCCAAAAGTCATATATATATATGAGATGTATATACGGGAATGAAAAAGTGGTGACCTAATCCTAAAAGTGAATTGGACGGCGCACACACACAAGGTGTATGTGTGTGTGCGGAGATTCTTCGTCCGTACCAAAACCATAATCGCGTTTGGTTTTCCCGTTCTTCGTGTGTTTGATTGCATACCTGGCGCCGCTCGATCGTGTCATCACCGGTGGATACCAAAAGCGTCTCATTCGTGTATTCTTGTCATAGGATACAAAGGTACGGATCTTTATTGTTTTCTCATTTACTTATCTTATGTATACTTGATGATCCGTGTACGGAATTCGTAATTTTTAAAAGCTTCCGCTGTGCGTTAATAAGATTAATGTTTATGTTTTTATGAAAAACCCTACGAATTCCCAACAGTCTCAAACCATTGAGATAACTACTGCTCTTCTCAGGGAAGCTCTTCATCTTCCTGTTGCTGAAACCTATGATAAACCACAGCCTAAGAATGATCAGATGGGGAACCTGCTACGCTTCTGTGGCGTAGCAAAACCAAAAGTTGGAGCTACATTGTTCAGGAGGGACTTATCTCCCACTTACAGTTTTCTATTCGCCTATGTAGTGATGTCTTTTGGCTGCAAAGTTGGTTCCTTTGACCAGCTTAGCAGGGATGAGATTCCCATAGTCCTGCAGTTTGTGGATGAGACTACACTGAACATGGCCAAATTGATTTTTGTGAATTTGAGAAACTTGGTGCAGCAAGAACATCGTCCTGTTGCTGTCAGATATCCAAGATTCTTAATCCTCATCTTCAAACATATGTGGTGAGCATCTCTATACTTCTCAACCATACTTGTCAACTGCTACGTTTCCTGTGATAGGAAACAGGGTTTTCTACACCCCAGTTCTCCAAAGAACCCCCTCTGTCAACACCAATGAGGAGGTTACTAGGGGATGGAAGGACCATCTACTGTGAGGGTGGATCCAGTGGCTGCTCCTAAAGGAAAATCCAAATCCAGGCCTAAGGTAGTAAAAAGAGGCCTGGAATCGACTGAAGCTGAGCATGTCCGCAAGAAGGCAAAAACAGTTAAGTCTAAGTCTGCCCCATCAGCCTCAATGGCTGAGGGGGAGCAGACTCTTCACCCTGGTTCATCTGTTGAACCTGAGGCCTTTGTGGCTGGTGCCTCTGTGGGAAGAGAAAAGCCTCAGTGGACACTGACTATCTCAAGGCTGCTCAACTCAAATTTGATAAGTCTCGGGCCAAAGACATGGGCCTCCCTATGGAGACTTACTATAAATTCAAAGAAGATCAACTTTAGATCCTAGACATGAGAGAGGAGAGCTTCAACACCTTGATTTCATGTTTCTTAGACATGAAATTGAAGACATTGTTGAAACCATGGAGCATTTCGAACAGATGTTTGAAGAAAGACCACATCAGCTTGAAGGTCCATCTATAGCTGAGTAGATGAAGAATGGAAGCTGTCCATAAGTTGGACAGACTTGCCATTATTTGCTCCCAGTATCAACAGTCCAAATTTGTTGAAACTCGTCCTTGTACATATGTTATACTTCATTACATTAGTTGTAATTTTCTTATTACATCAGTTGTAATCTACTTTAGTACATTAGTTGTACTCTTGTAAGAACATGTGTTGTTCGTAATAAAAATCAGTGTATATATAAACTGATCTTTTACTTTACTTCAATGTTGTAATTTCATTTCAGCAAAATGTATTGTAAAAATACATAGTGATTATTCATAGAATCAACTTAGACTGATTATTGGAAATAGGGAGAGATTGTTAGGCACAAAAAGGCCTTAGTCAAACCTGTTCTACATCTTAGAGGGAGATTATTAATCAAACCTGTTTGATGCACTTGAAGGTATAATTTAAGGTCTGTTAATGCCTTATTGAAACCTGATAAGTGATTTGCAATATTAGTCAAAGCTATTTACCCTGTTGCATATGTTGCAACTAAGGCAGATTGTCTAAACTGTTCTACTCTGTTGAACAGGCTGTACATAAACTGTCTACGCTGCTCTATCTTGTTGAGCAGTTTGGACAAACTATAAGTGTTCAGTTCGTTGTGAACAGAACCTGTTCTTTGTGAACAGGCTAGACACTTTATGGAATATGTTTCCATGTCCTCATGTATTGTCTTGGATCAAGAGATCAGTTTACTAAGTCGAAGACAAAGTGGAAAAACAGAAGCTGCTAAGACTACCTACACTGTTCTGTAACATGAAGACAAAGTGGATATTTGAAATGGGTGACAGACCATTTCTTATATCAAAATGGCCATAACAGAAGATGAAATGTTTAAACTTAACATTCTTCTTTTGGTTAAAGCCTTCTACAACAGTGACAAAAAGGAAAAGACAAAGATTCTGCAAACAATACTGCTTTGTCAGAACGTGCAGAAAAGTTGTTTTGCCTTTTTAGAAAGACATCCCACTATCTCTATGTCCAATGAGGAAGCTTCACTGAGATTCTCAGTGAGAGTATAAAAGGAAGCTTCAAAGGAATGTGAGATAACCAAGAGTGTGATATTCTAAACGTGCAAAGAAGTGTGTTTTCATGCATGGAAGTCTGCTTGAATAAAACAGTAAAGTGTGTCTAAGCGGTTTTTGTTCAAGCTGTCCGTCTGTCTGTCTTGTAAACAGTGAGTTCATCTTAGTGAGTGTTTTCATTGTATCTAGTCTGAGTGTGTCTTAGATTAGTTAAACTTCTGTTGTATCTGTCATCTCACCTTGAACCATTCTGCAGTTCAGATTGTAATTAACACTTGTTGATAATACACACAAACATTGAGAAAAGTGTGTTGAATTTTAAATAGCTGTATTCACCCCCTTCAACAGCTTAGAGCAACATACTAGGGAAACCTTTTGCGACCTACATACATACATACATACATACATACATACACATATATATAACAATATATCAACTATGTTCAACTAAAACCACAATTGATAACGTCCCTAGTCAACTGATCATGGGGTCCATCCCGACCACACATGTAGCGTAGGCCAGAGGAACCCGATCGTGATGGTCATCCCTAGGCATGAAAATAGAGCGAGGATGACCAGGATCTCCATTCCTATTGCTGTCCCCATTCCCATCGGGTATTGATTTCTTGTACCCTTTTCCGACCCATTAAGGATAGGGTTTTTCTTAACATTCTAACAAGTTAATAAATTTCAACTACAAAAATATAGTTTTTGAAAAAAATATTGATATGTATATATAAATTCAACAAATTATCTCAACATTTTTAGGTTGTATACATAGATAACTTATAATTTATAATACAACAAAAATAAAAATATTTATGTAAGAGTTTATAAAACATATAAACATAAAATAAATAATTTAATAATATAAATATTATTTATATATATAACTAATAATTTATATAAATTATAGGAAATAATTTACATTATAAAATTACATAAACACGATAATTTATGCTATGATATTAAATAGGATCGATGTCAGAAATTAAAGTGTTCCCCATCTCCATCCCCGTTCAACTCAGGCTCGGGGATTCTCGATCAACTCGGGACCGGGTTTTAGGGTCCCCATCGGGGTTGAGTTTTTTTCAAGCCTTGTCATGTTATGTTTCCTTGTCGCTGTCAAGTTCTTCGAATCCCGACCACGCTGCCTTGGCTACATTCATCACATCTTGACCATGTTCACGACCTGTGGTCACCTTGACCGCCTCACACTCACCTGGATGCACCTAGGCAGCACGACCAGAGTAGTAACAACTCTATTTTACACAGTCTAAGGAGTTTAACACTTCCAATCGTTTTTCAGTGTAAGATGCAACAATACTTGAAAATAGTACTTACATATTTTTATAAAAATTAGAATTATAATTAATAAATAAAAAAAAACCTTTGGAAGGTTGCACTCGGAATTAAGCAAAAGACGATGGTCATGTAACAAGAAACAAGCAAGAATCTTCAATCTTTATTTATGGCTGCTAACTTTTGCTCATACTCTCTCTGACTCTCATTTTTTCTCTTCCCACACACAACAAAACACATTATAAACTTTTAGTTACGTTCTGAATGAAGTAAAGCAAGCAACCACCTTCCTATATATATATATATATATATATATATATATATATATACACAAACAATTTAGATTTGTGTAATAAATCATAGCAGAGATAACAAACAACTCAAATACAAGTATAACTTGTCTAAGACTCACTCAAACTAACTATAAGTGTTTACATGATCACTCATAAAGTGTCTGAACTAAAGCTGACAACTGATAAACGTTTGGATGTTGATCAACTTTAGTAGACTTTTTATCACTTATATTAGCTTTTTGAAACTAACACTTAAAAAAATCACATTAGCTTAGTCACTCAAGTTGAAGACACATTTTAATTCTTCTTAAAAGCTTCCTTTATAGTCTTCGTGTAAAGAAATAGGTTAGTTTTCATCTCAACAATAGCTTTTCATTTCTTAAAACATCAAATAATTAAAATTTATTTTTAAGAACATAAACCTATATGTCACACCCCGTTACCCCGGTTGGCAACGAAGCGTGACGTTGCGGAAGCATAGTCATAATCAAGTGAACGACCACTATATGGGCGTTTTCAAAAATACATTGATTTAACTTCAAATATAAATATTGTTTTACATAACCAAAATAAAGCGTAATTAGTACGCAAATTACAGAGATTCAAATACATAACCATAATGACATCAATAATGCAATTAAATCTCCGAAGGTTTGAAAATTTATGTGACTCCAAAAATACACGCTAAAATACGTCAGCAAAATTGTTGGTGAGTTCATAGGTTTTCACGTAAATATGACTTGTATGGACATCAACAGTTGAGTTTGAATTTACAAAATCATAAATACCATGTTATGTATTACATAAAAACCATCATGCAACCGAAACTTAATTATGAGTTTGCCCTAAGCAGTATTCCCCAATGTAATACCGTAATGTTAAATATACATGAACCCCTTAGCAATTGGAGCGACCAACCTAGGTGGGGGACATTAATCCCGATAGATCTATCCATAATATATTCGCGCTTACATAAAAATGTAACTAACGGTTCATGATCTGAGGGCTGATGGAACCACATGTGTAATACATAATAGAAATGAAGTAGTTTCTGTGTCTATATGAAAATGTAGCATGTATTTAACCCCAAAACATAACAGTGTGAAAATAGAGGCTATGAAGACTCACCGTGGGTGCGATGACAAATACGAGCGTAAAATGCAAATTTGCGTTGTAGATGGGTGATGTAACCAGATGTGTTTAACCGAGTCCTAAATGATACAAGGGACTTAATAACTCCCATATATATGATAATATGTATGTATAATGGTTTCTTTGTTTTAAATCACCCAACATTACAAAGTTTATAAGTAAAACCCACTCAAAACGTCAAGTTATATATATATATAAATATATAAATTTTCCAGCTTTTTAAAGGTTTTTCGGCCTACTTTGAGGCTGTTTTTAACCAAGCTCCAAAACGATTTAGGCTTTGGTTTTCTTAGACATAAAACTACTATATACAAATAATTTTTAAAGTAAAGAACGGACATTTTTTGAGGTTATGAATTAGTTATGATTTTTCAAAGTCGACATAATATTTCTGCCGAAAATCCGGATTTCATAAACTTGAAACAACTTGTGATTCTTGTTGTTTATTCAAAAACTACATGCATAAAAGGTTATAAAACACATTTATATAACTTGCTTTCATAGTATTTATACTTACATAATGTTATTATATATCTATAAACACATTTGAAGACAACAAACTTAAAAACAAAACTAGAGATTTATAAACTTGAGTTTTTATGAAACTTATTGTTGTTGTGATTATATATATTATGCAAGACTTATATAAACATAAATGTAAGATGTAATAAGTTAGTATTTACTTACTTTGGTGTATTAGAAGAATGCAAATGAGTAGAAGGTTGGATCTTGAAAGATTTCACCAAGAACACTTTGCAAAAATGAAGAACTATTGAAAGAGAATTATGTGCACTATGTGTGTGTGTGGCCAGCTTCAAGAGGAGAGAAAGAGAGAGTCTTTGTGTTTGTGAGTCCTCTATTTATAGAGGATTGAAGATCTTGAAATGATGATGATGTTGAAGGTTGAAGTGTAAAATCTTGGTTAAGTGAAAGAGTGAAGAGTTATGATGGTGATTGTGTATGATGTTTTAATAAAAAAATTGAAGTCAACCCCTATAAAGTACATGCTAGGGGCCAGCCATATACATGGTATTTCCATATATTTTTTGTATAAATGTATTTAGAATGTATTCTTGTATTTCCCTTTTTATGTAAATTCTTAAATACTTATGAATGCATTAGTTTAATGAATTGTTTTAGTCTTTCATAATTAATGTTAAGTAAGTGTATTAGTATATGATTGACACTAATCATAATTTAATTATGTACTTAGTTGAATTAATCCATCATATCGCAAATCGATCGGATTAATTAATTTGCCGATTCATCGCACCGATGAAATTGTTTCTATTTGACTTGAATTTCCTTATGAACTTTGTTAATCACTTTGATTAATTGATAATGACCACTGATTAGGTTATAATTGGCTAGTAAATACTGAATAGGTCATAGTTGCTAAGCTGGTTTAGTGTCGGATGTTACAGTCTCCCCCTATTAAGGGAATTTCATCTTGAAATTAGCTCGTGTTCTCCACTGCTTGAGTATTTGAGAACAGATGATGGTATTTTTCCCGGAACTGATCTTCTCGTTCCCATGTAAACTCATGAACTCGCTTAGAGTTCCATCTGACTTTTATTATTGGGATTCAGTTGTGCTTTAGTTTCTTAACTTCTCGGTCCATTATTTCCACGGGGTTTTCAATGAAGTTCAACTTATCATCTAGTTCCAGTTCGTCCATGGGTATGACGAGTGTTTCATCAGACAGACACTTCTTAAGGTTGGACATGTGGAAGGTATTATGTACATTACTTAGCTCTGGGGGCAGATCGAGTCGGTAGGCTACCGGGCCAATTCTTTTGGAGATCTTGAATGGTCTGATATAACGAGGATTGAGTTTTCCTCGTTTCCCAAAACGGATTACACCTTTCCAAGGCGATACTTTCAAAATTACTTGATCTCCCTCCTGGAATTCCAAATCCTTCCGTCTAACAGTGCATAACTTTTCTGTCGATCCCGTGCGATCTTTAGTCGGTTCCGAATCTGGACTATCTTTTTGTAGTCTCTTGGATGATCTCGGGTCCAGTGATCTAGCTATCTCCTACCTCAGCCCAACAAAGCGGTGACCGACATTTTCGCCCATAAAGTGCCTCGAATGGAGCAGTCTTAATACTCGAATGGTAGCTGTTGTGATAGGAAAACTCAACGAATGGCAGATGTCTGTCCCAACTTTTGCCAAAGTCGATAACACATGCCCTTAGCATGTCCTCCAATGTCTGAATCGTTCTTTCACTCTGACCATCTTTCTGTGGGTGATATGCCGTGCTCATGTCCAGGCGTGTACCCAACGCCTCTTGTAATGATTGCCAAAATCTTGATATGAACCGGCTGTCACTATCTGATATAATCGATACGCGGACTCCATGCCACGAGACAACTTCTTTAAGATAGATTCGGGTTAACTTTTCCATCTTACCATTCTCCTTGATTGGCAAGAAGTGTGCAGTTTTTGTGAGTTAAGCCACAATCACCCAAATGGTGTCATCACCTCCAGAAGTCTTTGGCAACTTTGTGATGAAGTCCATGGTTATTTTCTCCCACTTCCACTGGGGTATTTCCGGTTGAACCAATAATCCTGACGGCTTCTGGTGCTCAGCCTTAACTTTCAAACATGTTAAATACTTGCTGACATATGTAGCAATGTCAACCTTCATGTTTGGCCACCAATACATTCCCTTTAGGTCGTGATACATCTTATCTTACCCTGGGTGAATAACATATCTTGTTTTATGCCCTTCATCCATGACCAGCTTCCTCAATTCTCTAAATTTTGGTAGCTAAATTCTGTTCATGAAGTACCGACATCCATCGGTCTTGATTTCAAACTGTTTATCCATTCCTCTCAAGGCTTCATCTAGCAGATTTCCCTCCTTGACTGCTTCCTCTTGTGCCTCGCGGATTTGAGAGTTCAGGTTTGACTGTATAGTCATGGCCAAAGCTCGGACCCTTAGGGGTTTAACCCATTCCTTCTGGCTCAAGGCATCAGCTACAACATTTGCCTTACCCGGATAATAACGGATCTTGCAGTCTTAATCGCTAAGCAGCTCAACCCAGCGTCGTTGACTCATGTTTAACTCCTTCTGGTTCAGAATATGCTGAAGGCTCTTGTGGTCTGTAAACACCGTGCACTTAGTACCGTAAAGGTAGTGCCTCCATATCTTGAGAGCAAATACCACAGCTCCAAGCTCTAGGTCGTCGGTCGTGTACTTCACCTCATGAACTTAAAGTTTTCGCGATGCATAAGCGGTAACCTTGTCTCTTTGCATTAACACACAACCCAATCCATTGTGTGAGGCATCACAATAAACAACAAAATCTTCTGTTCCTTTAGGTAAGGACAAAATAGGTGCACTACACATCTTTGCTTTAACAGTCGGAATGCCGTTTCCTGATCTTCACCCCAGTTGTACTTCATGTCCTTTCGAGTCAATTCCGTTAAGGAACCAGCTATCTTCGAGAAGTTTCAATGAATCGCCTATAATAACCTGCAAGACCTAAGAACTGACGGATTTTGGTGGGAGTCATAGGAGTTGCCCAGTTCTTAATGGCCTCGATTTTTGATGGGTCTACTTGAATTCCTTGGCTATTGATCACATGCCCTAGGAATTTGACTTCTCGTAGCAAAAATTCACACTTAGAGAATTTGGCGTTATCCAAATACGGTTTACACACTCGATTCATAAGGTCCATGAATATGGCTGGTGTGTTGGTCAAACCGAATGGCATCACCTGAAATTCGTAATGTCCATAACGAGTTCTGAATGATGTCTTCGGTATATCTTCTTCCCGAACCTTAACTTGGTGATACCCGGATCGCAGATGAATCTTAGAGTAGTAACTGGATCCTTGCAGCTGATCGAACATGTCGTCGATTCTGGGGAGAGGGTATCGATTTTTGATCGTTAACTTGTTCAGCTCTCGGTAATCGATGCACATCCTAAAGGATCCGTCCTTCTTCTTGACAAATAAGACCGGAGCTCCCCAAGGTCAGGAACTTGGTCGGATGAATCCTTTATCCAACAGTTCTTGCAGCTGATTGGATAATTCTTGCATCTCTGACGGTGCCAATCGGTAGGGTGCTCGTGCGACAGGTGCAGCTCCAGACACCAATTCAATCTGAAATTCTTCTTGCCTATTTGGTGGAAGTCCAGGGAAGTCTTCAGGAAAGACTTTTGGGTAGTCACGAACTATCGGGATTTCTTCGAGTCGCTTCTCCTTCGACTCTTTTTCCACTAGTTGAACTAATACTGCTTGACAACCTCTTCGAAGGCATTTCAATGTTCTTAAACCAGAGATGGCGTTCAACTAGCGATCCTTTCTTTCTCCTTGGACTGTTAGGACTTTCTTTTTCTTAAGTGGTATTCTAACGACCTTCTTACCACATAAGATTTCGGCATGGTTGTCTGACAACCAATCCATACCAATAACTACGTCGAAGCTTCTGAGTTCAATAGGCATCATGCTTATCTTAAAGGGATGATCTGCCAATTTTAGTGTGCACTCTTTAATTATACTATTTGCTTCAATCAACTTTCCGTCCACTAATTCTACGGCATAAGCATTTTCGAATGGGGAAAGAGTGGCATTGAGTTGTTCACTAAACTTAGCAGATATAAAACTCCTATCAGCCCCAGTATCAAACAACACATAAGCATACATATCATTAAGAAGGAATGTACCCGTTACTACGTTGGGATCTTGACGAGCGTCGCCTGCTCCTAACACAAATGCTGAACTCCACCATTGTTGTTTAGCTTTGGGCAGTTCTTCTTGAAATGCCCAGTGTTCCCACATTAAAAACAGCTCCTTTGCGCACCGCTGTTGCTTCCGTTGGTGTTATACTTACAATCTTGGGTCAGATGACCGAGCTTCTTACATTTCCTGCAAGGGGTTGGACAGGGACCTACGTGATGGTAGGTGCATCGGTTACACAATGGTTTATTGCCGATATATTCCTACAGATTGAGCATATGAATTCCACCATGTGAAAGCGCCGTCCTGAAGAGTGTGGGTAGCGAACTTGACCTTCTCATCCTCAATACAGCCACTAACGAGGAACACAGACTCATGTTTCTCGAACCAGTGAACCAGTCCGACAGCCCTTTCCGTCCCATTAAAGTATCGAGGCTTACAGCTTAAAAATCCCTTAATACCACACCCTTTTGGGGTTGAGTCAGACCCTCCTGTAGTGCGGCTAGCTCCTCCATCGCCGTTTGCAGTGCTATTGCGGTTGGTTTCATAAGTGGCTATAGCTGCTGCCACTCGTTGGGCGACCAGTAGCTCGATCTCGGCAATGTTCATGGCTCTTTTTGGCGGCATTATCTTAAAGTTTAAAGAAAAGAGCATAGTGTGAGACGTTGAGTCTTAAAGACTTAAATTTTTCTTAAGGCACAGTTCTATAATCATCAAACATAGATTCATAAATAACTTAAAATTTTCATTAATAATTCATAGTTTCTTACATCGGGGCGGGTTATTACCCGAAATTTTTTAAGTCCTACGCTATTACATAATAATTCCTAACATTACAGAGATCGGGGGGGGGGGGGGTACTAGGTGCGGGAATGATCGGGGGTCTCTCCCTGCTCTAATGCATTGAGGCGCTGTGTTAGCTCCTCATTGCGGGCATCGTATTCGGCTAGTCGTTGTCGAAGCTCCTCCCGCTCATCCTATTGAATAGTGAGGGCGTGCGGGTTGGCCTAATCGAGGTTGGAGTTTTGCAACTCCTCCCGCTCTATACGAGCAGTCATCTCTCCAATATCCTGGTTAAGTAACCGGATTTGGAGGTCATGCCGTGAAGACCTTCCTACCAAAAGAGGTATGGTTTGATCGGCCGGCTCCTGAGTGAGCGGTGGGGTCGGTGCGGAGGATGGTCCTCCGATCTCAAATTGGGAGGGGATTCCCTCCTCCCGTCTTCATTCCTGGAGAGTATTGGGCATCCAGTCCCAGCGGCGGGCGTTTTCCCGTCGCATCGGTGGTAAACTTGGCTGGGGAGCCGGGATTGGAATAGTCTCCCGTCTCGGTATCATCACCCTCTTTCGGGGTATAAATAGCATCCGTTGACCGTTAGGGTGAGGACGATATGGTTTAAACGATGGAACCTCGGGATGGTATGGGGTGTAGGAGGGGACCACCGGAGGTGGTGGGTCCTCTTCGGATTTGTCTGGGTTCCACCTCCATGGGTTCTTCCTCTGATTCCTCCATTGGGTCTTCTTCTTCAGAGGGGTCTTCCTCTTCTGATGGGTCCTCTTCTACTAATAGCTACGTGACCTCCGGGCTTAAAGGGGCGTACTCGTCTTCGGAGTCAGACAGGATGATGATTGTGTTGTTTGACATGTTTCTGCTATCAAGGTCCATTTATAGTCTTTTAGTTAGTTACAAAAATATCTTTCAAAATTCAGTAGAAGTTAAGTGTAGTTATAGTCTAGGGTACTAATGCAACCTAGTTCACTATAACAATGGCTCTGATACCAATCTGTCACACCCCGTTACCCCGGTTGGCAACGAAGCGTGACGTCGGGGAAGCATAGTCATAATCAAGTGAACGACCACTATATGGACGTTTTCAAAAATACATTGATTTAACTTCAAATATAAATATTATTTTACATAACCAAAATAAAGCGTAATTAGTTCGCAAATTATAGAAATTCAAATACATAACCATAATGACATTATTAATGCAATTAAATCTCCGAAGGATTGAAAATTTTTGGGACTCCAAAAGTACGGAAGCCTTGAAATACTTCCGATGTAGTGCACGTGCCTTAATTTCCTGAAAATACACGCTAAAATAGGTCAGCAAAATTGTTGGTGAGTTCATAGGTTTACACGTAAATATGGACTTTTATGGACATCAACAGTTGAGTTTGAATTTACAAAATCATAAATTCCATATTATGTATTACATAAAAACAATCATGCAACCGAAACTTAATTATGAGTTTTCCCTAAGCAGTATTCCCCAATGTAATACCGTAATGTTAAATATATATATATGCATCCCTTAGCAGTTGGAGCGACCAACCTAGGTGGGGGATCTGACGGTTCATGATCTAAGGGCTGATGAAACTAACGATTCATGATCTGAGGGCTGATGGAACCACATGTGTAATACATAATAGAAATGAAGTAGTTTCTGTGTCCATATGAAAATGTAGCATGTATTTCTCACCGTGGGTGCGATGGCAAATACGAGCGTAAAATGCAAATTTGCGTTGTAGATGGGTGTTGAAACCGGATGTGTTTAACCAAGTCCTATATGATATAAGGGACTTAATAACTCCCATATATGATAATATGTATGTATAATGGTTTCTATGTTTTAAATCACCCAACATTACAAGTTTATAAATAAAACCCACTTAAAATGTCAAGTTTATATATATATATATATATATATATATATATATATATATATATATATATATATATATATATATATATATATATATATATATATATATATATATATATATATATATATAATTTTCTAGCTTTTTAAAGGTTTTTCGGCCTACTTTGAGGCTGTTGTTGACCAACCTCCAAAACGATTTAGGCTTTAGTTTTCTTAGACATAAAACTACTACATACAAAGAATGGGGTAAAGTCATACAATAGTAACCTACTTTTGAAAATTTATCAATATGGTACATCTACTTTTTAAATGTCGACATGGTACATGTACTTCAATTTTTCATATCGATATGACCATATTTGTAATAGACCCCTGTTTTACATATCATTGGAACCCTGTTTCGTGTGTAAAAACCGGGCTCTATTATGTAGAATGACTATATCGGTACAGAAAAATGAAGTACACGTACCATGTAGACGATTAAAAAAGTAGACGTACCATATCGATACATTTTCAAAAGTTGGTTGCTATTGTAAGACTTTAACCCTACAAAGAATTTTAAAAGTAAAGAACATACATTTTTTGAGGTGTTTAGGTTGGGGAAAAAACTCGTTAAAAACCCTATGTTGGCCATTTTTGAGCTGTCAAACTTTCGGGTTCCCAAATAATATCTGGGGGTTCTAAACTCCATATTAAATTATGAAAACCTCCAGATTTTTAGTTAAGCCATAGATCTAACTTTTGCGACAAGAATCAACTCATTTCGTTAAGTTACGAATTAGTTATGATTTTTCAAAGTCGACATAATATTTCTGCCGAAAATCCAGATTTCATAAACTTGAAACAACTTGTGATTCTTGTTGTTTATTCAAAAAATACATGTATAAAAGGTTTTATAACACATTTATATAACTTGCTTTCATAATATTTATACTTACATAATGTGTTTATTTATTTATAAACACATTTGAAGAAAACAAACTTAAAAACAAAACTAGAGATTTATAAACTTGAGTTTTTATGAAACTTGTTGTTGTTGTGATTATATATATTATGCAAGACTTATATAAACATAAATATAAGATGTAATAAGTTAGTGTTTACTTACTTTGGTGTATTAGAAGAATGCAAATGAGTAGAAGGTTGGATCTTTAAAGATTTCACCAAGAACACTTTGCAAAAATGAAGAACTCTTGAAAGAGAATTGTGTGCACTATGTGTGTGTGTGTGTGTGGCCGGCTACAAGAGGAGAGAAAGAGAGAGTTTTTGTGTTTGTGAAGGTGTGGAAATGAAGTGAAGAGAAGTCCTCTATTTATAGAGGATTGAAGATCTTGAAATGATATGATGTTGAAGGTTGAGTGTAAAATCTTGGTGAAGTGAAAGAGTGAAGATTTATGATGGTGTATGTGTATGGTGTTTTAATAAAAAAAATTGAAGTCAACCCCTATAAAGTACATGCTAGGGGCCGGCCATATACATAGTATTTCCATATATTTTCATTTTTTTTTGTATAAATGTATTTAGAATGTATTCTTGTATTTCCATTTTTATGTAAATTCTTAAATACTTATGAATGCATTAGTTTAATGAATTGTTTTAGTCTTGCATAATTAATGTTAAGTAAGTGTATTAGTGTATGATTAGTGTCACTAATCATAATTTAGTTATGTACTTAGTTGAATTAATCCATCATATCGCAAATCGATCGGATTAATTAATTTGCCGATTCATCGCACCGATTAAATTGTTTCTATTTGACTTGAATTTCTTTATGAACTTTGTTAATCACTTTGATTGATTGCTAATGACCACTAATTAGGTTATAATTGGCTTGTAAATACTGATTAGGTCGTAGTTGCTAACATGGTTTAGTGCCGGATGTTACACTATACCATGTGTGTCAAATAGTCGATAAACATGACGTAGTAGCTTGATCCTACCAGAGAAGACACAAGTGTAGGTTCATAGACGTATGTGTGAACAAGCTCGAGTTTTTGAGCTTTTGGAGTTTAATCGGTTTTCACTAACGAAACTTTCTTCTTTTTACCAAGTACGTACACTTCACAAAACTCCGAGTCCACCTTTTTCAAATATGATAATTTTCCCTTCGCAACTAACATTTTCGTTCCATTTTCTCTCATGTGCCTAAGGCATGATGCCACAATTTAGATAGATCTGGCACACTAGTAGCTCCATGAACCCATCGTCTGAGACTTCTACCATATATATTGTACCTTTCTTCTTTTCTTTAGCAATTAAAATTAGTGTAATACCCATGCGTTGCTCGGGTCAAACATTATTCTAAACTACTATAATTCAGATTAAAACTGTTTTTATTAACATACGTAGAATTATATTTTTTACATTGACATACATAGAATTATATTTTTATATTAACATACATATAATTTATAAAATTATATTACTTAATCATAACAACTTTAAATTTTTTTTTTTTTTTTGTATAAAAGCAAACTAAAAATAATTACAAATGACAGAAAACGTAATACTAAAATAGAAAATAAAATAAAATAACTAAAATGCTTATGGATTCTCCTATCATACAATTATACAAGTAGATATTTCTTATGCATATTCATTTATTTTTTAAATATGTTTATATTAAACTTTTACATAGCATGTATTTGTGATAAAATTGATAACTATGATAACTTTATAAATTTGAAATTTGAATTTTAGAAGGTGATAAAAATAATACAAGTATATTTTAATTTCTAAGGATTTTTATTTAATTTATCTTAATTTATTAATTATTAAAAATATCATAAAATAAAATCCATTGTATCTTTTATATATATATATATATATATATATATATATATATATATATATATATATATATATATATATATATATATATATATATATATATATAAATGACTCATGCCACGTGTCGCTTCCTCGTGTCATCTCAATATCGTTTTCTTGCCTATTTCTTTACCGTAATTATTTGTTTTAAAAACTAACTTTTCATATTTATAAAAATCTCTCTCCTAATAAATAATTCATGCAGAACTTTAAAAACTGACAGCTTTGATTCCCAGTATATTTTGCACTCAATCACATAAAACCAGACGATTTGTATTAAGAATATGAAGATTACAAAGAGAAATTTTAGACACTCAATCTCTATGAACTTTCACACTCTAAAAACACACACTTAGGTGGAGGCTACGTGGAGGCTCCTTTCAAACCCTTGGAGAACAATACTATATATACCTAAGCTTAAAATGGGAGTTTGTCCAAACACTCCCCTCAAAGTCTAGGAAATTAAATTTCCCCCCAAACTATTCCTATTTACAAATTGAAGCTAGACTTTTATTATATTTAATTATACACTATTTTAGGGCTAACAATCTCCCCTTTAGTGTACAAATATATATTTAGAATTAAGCGCAATTACACAAGCTTGAATTACAAGAAATAAAATTTCTAACAATCTCTCCCTTCTTGTAATCAAGGCTTGTATTCTTCTGAAGTCTCTATGATTTCTAACAATCTCTGTACTATGATCTCTGAACTTTGAAGTATATCATTGATCTTCTTTAGATGACTCTACCTTAAATATTTCAGGTTGGTGGCTCTCCCCTTGCATTTAGTAGGTATTTCTCCTGTTAAGAACTTCAACATACTTTGCAAAATAACTTCAGCATACTTTGCATCTATTTTTAAAACATTCTCCCCCTCATGATGATCATGAGAATTATGATCATCATGTAATCACTTCAGCCCTCTCCTTCAAATGAACAACCTCAATGTGTCTTCAAATCTTCTTTCTTCGTTGAAACAGATGATTACAGACTCAAAAAGAAAATATTACATTTAAGAACATTACAGACACAAAATTACTTATCTCATGTTACAAACTCAATCAGTAACTCTCCTCCTCAATAACAGAATATAAACATTTACATCATAAAATTTGTCTCCCGTTCAAAACAATAATCTCTCCCTCATTACACAATATTCATAACGAAAAGGATATTATAATGAAGTTCTTGGCCTTGTAACCTGGATATAAGAAAATGAAACAAATTCATTTGTAAGTAACAATCCAGATCCACATCGGAGTTCTGTTTGCACAATAGACTAAGTCTATGTGACCTACGTTCAACGCTGGCGTGACATTAACACTGGTAGGATTTCCAAATAATCATCGTGAAATACTTTATCATGAAAGTTTCACTCATATTTGTTCTGGCTTTGTCTCGATAGAAAAGTTGTTTATAGTCACGCAGACTGTAGACTCCATGTTTCCTAAAAGTGTATAACATTAAGCTCTAGACTCAAAGTGCATCAACTGAAGTCGGAGACCGGAGGGGATGTCTTCCTTGTTTCAATATCAACAATATCGATATGATATGTCAATAGAGTATGTGATATAACTCCGTGTGAATTGAAACAAAAGTCTTTTAAGAGACGATTGAGTAACTAGGGGGTTTAGTGCATGTGTCACTGGGTCCATGACGTCTTGTTCAATACTTAATTCCAACACATGGAATTTGGTAGCAGATGTAGGAAAACCAACAGACTGACACGGTGTCGGTAGGATTTTTTTTCTTTTAATCCTTTCTCACCCCTCAGCTCTCGTCATTTTTCAACTGTATTCCCTCCAACTCACTTTTAAAATACAATGACACACCCCTATCTCCTTTCGATAACCCCTCTCATTTATATTTTATCTATGCTCAACCCTGTTAGCACCCCGTGGTAACTAACACTCCTTAACTAATTGACTAGAGAACCCTTACTCACACAAACTAAAGTGGTTTGCTCCTTGGGTAGGTCTTCCGGCTTTGGTTTAGACCATAGGAACGATATATATGCCTAATCACACATATTGGACATCATCGGAGTCAACATGATATCTAGAAAGAAATACCAGTTAAGCCCAATAGTTTAAGCTCATGAGGTTTTCAGAATGCTTACACACTTTTCGTTAAGATGTCATCTTCAGAGCGCATCTGAAACTCCCCCTGCGAATAAGAACAGTATCAGTGAACCATAAAAATGTTTGAGTGAATTTCAAGAACGATACTCAAACTCAAACTGATAAGCATAAAAAGTGGGAAAATGTCAGACTAGTCGCGGAACCATGGGTTCTAAACTTGGTGTTTAGAAACCATCTAAACATGAAAGAACGAGTTTTGATCTGTCTTGATGCAGAAGCCATTGCTTTGCAGCACAGGTTCTACTCGAAAGTAAGTAGAAGCCATTTCTTTGAAGATCGGGTCCTGAACTGAGTGAACAGAAGCCATTTCTTTAAAGATCAGGTTTTGATTTGAAGTAATCAAAAGCCATAACATTGAAGTCCGGGTTTCAGTTTGAGGTGATCTGAAAACTATCTGCATAAAATTAAACCACTTTTGGTACCCATCAAAAAATGGGTCCTTTCTTGTTAGATTTGGGATGTCCATCGTCATGTAACAACTCAACATCCATTTAACATTTGACACGGGTTTAAATGTTCAACCCTTTTGGCACCCATTTGTATATGGGTCCAACGGGCTTTGAAACAGCCTTAGGTCATGGAACTACCTTTGGCTTGGGTGACTTTGGAAATGCCTTAGGCTTAGCCTTTGGTGATGGTTTTTTCAATTTGTCAGGCGATGATGAGGCATGCACTTTTTTTTTCTTAGATTGGCGGCGATTACATAATGATGTAAACTTATACTATATTCCAACTTATATATCTCTTATCTGGTTTTAACTTATCACGTAATCATTAAGTTACAATCAAACCATCTAACTAATGAATATATTAGTATACATAATGATGTCACCTTATTAGCATTACACAGTAACTTAGTCGATCAAAATACTTAGCATGTTCGTATAATGTGCAAACTTGGATCATGGTAATATGTTTCTCAAGTAGTCGCAACTTTATCTACAAGATCACCTTTCACAATTTTCACTTACTAATAAAGGAAAGTTTCATTTTGATATGCTTCATCTCTCATGAAGTATCCGATGCTTCGAGAGTTGAATTGTTCATTAGTTATCACAGTTTACTATCACTGATCTCAGCTTCACCTCTAACTCCACTAAAAGTAGCTTCAACCATGCATATACTCTACTTTATGACCTCACTAAGCGTCACGTACTCAAATTCCATTGTTAACAAAGACATTGCTTGTTGTAGTGTGGCTCTCGAGCTTACTAAACATCCTTAAACCGTGAATGCATACTCAGTTATAAACTTCCTTTTATTATGGTCCTTCGCAATATTTGTATCATATAATCGGTAACATCAACATGTTCTCCTTAACTTGTAGAATACATTGGCCCCACATCGATTAATCCAATTATACATTTGAATCCATTTTACTCTTCTCGGTGATTATTTCCTTGATTTTTCAATACCTATTCACAATACGGATTACATAAGCTATATCAGGTTTAGTGCATACCATCATGCACATGAAGCTTCCTACAACATTATATTTGATAGCTCATTTTGTTTGTTACTATAAATTCGCTCGGTAATTGATCCATCGAAAGTTGAATTATCGACGGATTGGATGGTAGGTGAACTCGTCAATAATTACACACACACACAGATATATATATATATATATATATATATATATATATATATATATATATATATATATATATATATATATATATATGTCTCTGTGTGTGTATTAATGATGAAATAGAAAGATTAGTCGTTTATGTTATAATGTATCTACGATCGGATCAATCTAATATAAATTTTAAATGTCTAAAATCGAGGTCAACAGATAATGCAAATCAGGTATTAAATTGAATAAATGAACATGTACATTAATTAACCATACATGTTTATCTTATCAAATCATATTTTAATTTAGGGATATTTGTGCAAAAAATCCTCAAATTTGGACCATTTTTGTCATTAAAACTCTCAACCATTTTTCATTGCACAAAAAACCCTTAACCGCTAAAATCTGACAGAATTGAGATATTAATTGTTGTAACCGATTAAAAGTCATAAACCACCATCGACAAGTCATTAGTGATCACCGAAATTTCACTGAAAAGATAAATCCCAAAAAAAAACGTATTTGAACAAAGGAATTAACAATAAAAAAATGTAAATTTGAATCATAAAACATAAACAAGTAAGTTCGCTGGATAGAAGGTTTATTGCAGACGAAAGGTTTGTCAACAAATTGCAACCGGTCATCAGGTTGCAAGTCATTTAAAAAAACCTTACTTTGATAAGATTTAGTCAGTTAAGATTTTTTTGTGTAATGAAAAATAATTGAGAGTTTTAATCACAAAAATGATCCAACTTTAGGGTTTTTTTTGCACATATATCCCTTTAATTTAAAACTTTGAGCATTCAATTATTTTTAGGGGGTAATTCAAACTAGAATTTTATATTATCTACGAAAAGTAAATGTTATACAATTATTATCAAGTCATTCATTGTATCAACTACCGATATTAGTTAAAAACATTCCATTAATTTTAGGATAATAAAGTTGATACCGAGAAATTCAGTTGTATCCGCAAAGTATCTGTCTACAGGGAGACCAACATGAGTATGCAACATCCTACTTTTAGAACTAAATACCATGTGACATAATATGCCTCGTCATTAATATTAACATAATATAATGATATCATGTAACTAATTCACTGAAATAAACCAACCATAACCGGGGGTGTTCATGGATAGTTAACCAAACCAAAAAGGCATTTCGATGGTTAATCGGAGATACCGATTCGAGGAATTTGTGAACCTAAAACCTAAACCGAAAAAACCGGTTAACCGACAATCAGTTAATCATATTTTTCGGTTCAGCTATTCGGTTAACTAATTAACCATTTTGATTAATAAATTAAATTTCAAATTAAAAAACTCCAACAAATAGTTTCTAAATATTTCAAATGTCCAAGATAATAATCGTGATGAACAAAACTAAAAATTATCTATATAATATCTTTAAAAGATTAACTATTATATTTAAAAATCTAATATAAATAAGAAAATTAGTTTATAATCTTTATAAATTAAATTGTTCAAGTATAGTTATTTGTAGTTTTGGATTTAACAATTAATGTAAACTAATAAATAAGTTAACATTTTAAATTATTGTTAAGATCAATGTTACTATATATAGGCCTATAGTTAAAATATATAAAACTAATTTTTTTTTTGGTTTTTCGGTTAACCGCCTGTCACCAAAACCGTGAACCTAAACTGAAGGGTTTTGGTTTGGTTAAATAATAAAAAAAATATGGTTTGGTCAACCTTCAAATCGGAATGGTTTTTCGGTTTCAGAATTTTTTTATTAACACCCCTAACCATAACATAAGTTATACATCATTAAACTTGGCAAGAACCAACTCCTGATAAAAAAGTCTAGTAAACCATAATGGTACACACAAACACAGTCAATCAAAAGAATCAACGACTAAGCACGACTCCACAAGAACTAAATAGTCGACTAGAATAAGCTTAATGCCTAGTATAGGTGCTTGCAATGCAATTTAAAAGCACCGACTAACTATGAAAGTTAGTGAGTATATGAGAAAACAACTATAAAATACTTTATTAAATCTCCTGCAATAATGTTAGCACATATATACAACATAACAATAATATCAACTGCGACTAGGAGTAATAGCACAAACACCTCAAGAGTGACTCGGATAAGCTTAAGTGGCAACACTATACAAAGTAGTAACTAGTCACGATCTCTAGGTTGAGTTTGATGCAACATGCCTCTGCATACAAATGATCATCATGCTCTACTATGTGCTAATAAGCACAATCAACATAGAGATAGATTCATTAGGAACCCGTGTAGTACTCAAAGTAGTATTTCAGAAACAAATGAATCAACATGTGTGCATCTCATAAGAAGGTTACTCGTAAGCACTACTGCAAAAATAAAAATAAACCAACTACTTTTGCATGACCTTTACTTGCTAAACACTTGATCCTGATCTTTGGGTTTTAGGGTTTACAAAAATGTTTATTAAATATTATTTGATAGTGCGGAAGTGTTTAAAATCATATAATAGATTGGATCTATATTAAAACCTTAGGCAAGATCATGTTTACATTTCCAGAATGAAAGCAAAAACATCAAGACACGAAGATCATTATGAACGGGATGAACATACCTTGGGTGCACTTCATGAATATATCCATAAACTATCTAACACTTAGCTAATTACCAAGAAAGGTGATCTTTAAAGCTCTACACACACGAACGAATCATTGCTTACAACCAAATGTTAGTTCTTCACAAAGTTTCTAGAGAGAACTTTGCAAATCTAATTCTAAAGTATAAGAGCATATTCCATGCTATGTGTTTAAATTTGAGGTGATTGAAACAACAATGAGGCAGAGTCTTATATTTATAGAGGATGCAAGGTATTGAAATACGGAAACAAGACACTGTTGTTATAAGGAACGTTAGGGCATCACCAAGAGAGAAAGGGGGAGGCAACGACCTTGGCTAGGGTCGGCCTCTTGCGTCCTTCCTTGGTCCATACTCTTCCTTAAATAAGGTAAGTGTCCCCTTGTTTTATCTTGCAAACCCTAGCACCTTATAGAATACAAGAAAACTTGCCGCATATTAATAATAAGGTAATTTAGGGCATCACAAGGGAGGCAAAGGGAAGGTGGTGGCCTAGTAGCCTCCTTCCTTGTCCGTTTTCCCATCTTTTATATATGCAAACAACTCCCTTGTTTGATTACAAATTCTAATCTCCTATCTCTTGAGTCCATGTTTCAAATCAAGGTCCGATAACATCAAAACTAATTAAAATAATTAGAAAATTATAATTTACTTTCTAGATTTAGTAAGTCCATAAATATATTTATGGAAACATAAAAACTATTTATAGAAACATCAAATCTATTTATGAATAGTGATGTAAGCTTAACATTCTTATTGTGTGACCCTTTAGGTTCATCTGATACTAGCAATATCATTAAAGTAACATATGAATGGCACACGATAACCATACATACATACATACATACACACACACACAAATACATCACATACATTGTTAGGCACAAAAAGGCATCAGTCAAACTTTTTCTACATCTTAGGGGGATATTATTAATCAAACCTGTTTGATGCACTCGAAGGTATAATTTAAGGCCTGTTAATGCCTTATTGAAACCTGCTAAGTGATTTGCAATATTAGTCAAAGCTGTTTACCCTGTTGCATATGTTTCAACTAAGGCAGATTGTCTAAACTGTTCTACTCTGTTGAATAGGCTGGACAAAAACTGTCTACGCTGCTCTATCCTGTTGAGCGATTTGGACAAACTATTAGTGTTCTGTTCTCTGTGAAAAGAACTTGTTCTTTGTGAACAGGCTAGACACTTTATGGAATATGTTTCCATGTCCTCATGTATTGTGTTGGATCAAGAGATCATTTTACTAAGTCGAAGACAAAGTGGAAAAACAGAAGCTGCTAAGACTGCCTACACTGTTCTGTTACATGAAGACAAAGTGGATATTTGAAATGGGTGACAGACCATTTCTTATATCAAAATGGCCATAAAAGAAGATGAAAGGTTTAAAGTTGACATTCTTTTTTTGGTTAAAGCCTTCTACAACAGAGACAAAAAGGAAAAGACAAAGATTCTGCAATGTAAAGAGAATATTGCTTTGTCAGAACGTGCAGAAAAGTTGTTTTGTCTTTTTGGAAAGACATCCCACTATCTCTATGTCCAATGAGGAAGCTTCACTGAGCTTCTTAGTGAGAGTTGAAAAGGAAACTTCTAAGGAATGTGAGATAACCAAGAGTGTGATATTCAGAACGTGCAAAGAAGTGTGTTTTCATGCATGCAAGTCTGCTTGAATAAAACAGTAAAGTGTGCCTAAGCTGTTCATGTTGAAGCTGTCCGTCTGTATATCTTGTAAACAATGAGTTCATCTTAGTGAGTGTTTGCATTGTATCTAGTCTTAGTGTGTCTTAGATTAGTTAAACTTCTATTGAATCTGTCATCTCAGCTTGAACCATTCCGCAGTTCAGACTTATTTGTAATTAACACTTGTTGATAATATACACAAGCATTGAGAAAAGTGTGTTGAATTTTAAATAGCTGTATTCACCCCCCTTTACAGCTTAGAGCAACATAATAGGAAAACCTTTTGGGACCTACAACTGGTATCAGAGCTGATAGAGTGTGTGTTAACTCTAGATCTCTCATTCTCCCTATTTCCCACCATGGACAACAATGCTGCTAGCTCTTCCTCTTACTATGGCAATGGTTCAATGGCAAAACCCCCCAAGTTCAATCATCAGAACTTCTCTGGTTGGAAGTGCAGATGATGCTCTACTTAGAGAATCTGGATGTACAACTACCAGAGATAGTAATGGAAGGTCCCTATGTGCCAACTTCTGTTACTACTATCACTCCTGATGCTGAAGGAGCTGTTCCGGAAAATAGGACCTTTAAAAAGGCAAAAGCTCAATGGTCTGATGAAGACAAAAGGCTGGTTGCTCTTGATGCAAAGGCCAGGAACAACCTGGTTATTTCTCTTCCTGACGATGTGTTCAAACAGATTGAGAAAATGAAGACTGCAAAGGTATGATGGTCCCGCTATCACACTGGATAACAGGATCAATAATCTTGTTAGACAGTATGAACTCTTCTTTGCAAAGCTAAAGGAGTCTCTCACTGAAACTTATACCAGATTCACTGCTCTAATCAATGATCTCAAAGCTGTTAGGATCACCAAGGACAGTTTAAGTCTGGTAAATAAGTTTTTGGACATTCTGGTTGAGGAATGAAATTATTTCTCTATTATCCTCAGAAACTAAGGCATCATCAAAGGTATGGATCTTGTAAATCTATATGGGTCCTTATGAAATGATGAACAATCAATGCAACAGAAAAGAAATGCCTTGGAGATGTCCAAAAGAGCTGTTGCCTTAGTGGCCAGTGTGAGACAACCTGCTGGTCAGGTGTGTGATGTGTTCACACAAGCTGATCAACAGGCAGATGATGAAATGGAAGAACTGTCCGAGGAAGAAGACTGTGAAGATCTTACTGAATATGATGATGAGCAAATGATTGCCATGCTTGTCAGAAAATTCAATAAGAAGAGTTTTGGTGGAAAGATGCTGCAAAAGAAGTCAGGTGCCATAAAAAAGAAAGCTTTTGACAAAACTAAGGCTGAGTGCTTTAAATGTGGCAAAACATGCCATATAGCTGCTGACTGTGTGTCTAAAGCTGTTGGCTCAACATCCAAACCATACAAGACAAATAAGGACGATGGCTACAGGGTTAAGTACCTAATGGCCATGGCTAAGCTGAGAAAGGTGGAAGACTCAGTGGCTTCCAACAAACAGAAGGGACTCATGGCTGAGACATGTGATTGGGAGGAATCTGACTCATCATCAGATGAAGAAGACAACAATAATCTGATGGCCAACACTGATGTCCCATCAACAAGCAATTTCAAACAGGACCTGATCTTGAAATAAAAACTAATAAACTGGACATCTTCCATAAGTTGGAAACTGAACTTGATGAAGTAAAACACATTTATACCATTTTATTAGAAGAAAAGAGAGAGACAGACACAAAGCATGCCAAGCTTCAAAAGATTGTTGACTCTTGGTGTCAATCTGCACAGAAAGCCAATCATTGTATCAGTCAATAGATCCCTGCTCAAATCCAAGCCTATCTTGGAGGGGATCTTGATACAGCAACTTCAATTGTTGAGATAAATAATCTGGAAAAAGACTTATCCACTCTTGGTGAGCTTTAAAGTACTATTATACAAAGAGTAAATGGAAAGCTGGTCTCAACAAATAGGCTTGTCAGGCCTCAAAACACTGACACTTTGTGTGAAAAAGTTTTAAAAACTAATGATGGAATGTGTTCTCCATCAAGTCAATCTGCTAAGTGCATAGCTGGTTCTCACGAACAAAAGAAGGGAAAACAAGTTCAAATTGCAGCTTTGGACACTAAACCTGTTAACAAGACAGGTTCTGGATCTAAAGTTGATGGGAAGAAACCTGTTAACCCTTTTGATGCTGAACATTTTGAAAAAAGAGTTTTCAAAAGGTAAGCAGCTTGCTTTTAACAAGGGTAAGCCTCATGTTGAAAGTAAATCTGCTGTGATTTCAAATTAGTTTTTAAATCATAGTGGAACACTGGTTATAAATGAAGGTAAGTCCTTCAAAACCAAAAACAGTGGTTTTTGTTGATAGGCAACATTCATCACTTCTCAGTAAGGGCAAAGGCAAAGCCATTGCTCAACCTGAGAAGGTTGGGAATAAGTTTCCCGAACCTGTGGAAGGACAGAAGCCAATTAAAATTCCAATTTTTGATATCTGCCTCCTAAAAGGAGGAAAGTAGATACAGGTAAAGCTGTTGCTATTTCTCCTTCCACTTAAACTGTTGGTTCTTCTACAAACAGCAATAAGTTTGCTAAACCTGTTGAGAAGCCCAACAAAGAGAATTTAGAAAGTGTTTCTGGGAGTACTTCTTCCAAAAACTCCAAAAAGAGAAAATGTTATAAATGTGGGAAGAAGACTCATATGGCCAAAGACTGTCATGAAACTAAGGACATAAGGCCTGCTGACACAGCTAGTTCCAACATTGCATAAACCAGCAGTATTGGAAGTAACATGGTCATTGAGGAGAGTATCCAAGCTGATACAATCCAAATAGGAAATATTAAATGTTGATGAAGAAGGATAACTCATCCCTATGATGAGTTTCCTTAAAAATAACTAATATTTTCCCATGACACTCTGCAGGTTAAACAACCATCCCAGGTTTGGTACTTGGACAGTGGCTGCTCAGGCCACATGACAGGTTGCAAGGACTTGCTGAGTGATATCAGGCCTGAAAAAGGGCCAAAAGTCACATTTGGTGACAATGTCCAGGGATCCACAGAAGGATATGGAACCCTTCAAGCCGGTGCTGCAATATTAGAAAAAGTAGCCTATGTGTCTGGGCTAAAACATAATCTTGTTAGCATCAGTCAACTTTGTGATGCTGGCTACAAGGTTAACTTTGATGAGCACCTGGGGTACATACTGGATCCCCAAGGCAAAGTTGTGGTGTGTGCACAAAGTAAGAAAGGTGTATATGTTGTGGATAGGAAATCTGCTGATCTCACAACTGAAACCTGCTTTATCTCAAGGAGCAATGCAGACCTAACTTGGTTATGGCACAAAATGCTATCACACCTGAAACTCAAGAATATCAACAAACTCTGTAAGAAAGAGTTGGGAACAAGTTTGCCCTCTATGACCTTTGTTAAGGATAAACTCTACACAGCTTGTGAGAAAGGCAAGCAGAGAAAAACATCTTTTAAATCCAAGCATAATTTTTCTATTGATACTCCTCTCTTCTTAATCCACATGGACTTGTTTGGACCTGTCAATGTCCCAAGTCTAGGAGGTAGAAGATACACTCTAGTAATGGTAGATGAGTTCTCCAGGTTTACATGGGTGATCTTTCTGAAGACCAAAGGAGAGGCTGCCAGAGAAATTACTGGATTTATCAAAAAGATGGAGGTTCTGAACTCTGCTCAAGTTAAGCAACTTAGAAGTGAACATGGTACTGAATTCAGAAACAATACTCTTGAGGACTTCTGTGAAGAAAGAGGGATCTCACAGAACTTTTCAGCTGTAAGAACTCCACAACAAAATGGAGTTGCTGAAAGGAGAAACAGAACCCTCATTGAAGCTACTAGAACCATGCTGTGTGCATCAGGTTTGCCTTCATCATTTTGGGTAGAGGCTGTCAACACTGCCTGCTTCACTCAAAACAGATCCTTAGTGGTGAAAAGGTTCAACAAGACTCCCTATGAGTTAATCAAAGAGAGGAGGCCAAATATTAGCTATTTCCATGTGTTTGGATGTCCCTGCTTCATTTTGAACCAGAGGGACCAACTAGCAAAATTTGAATCCAAAGCTGATGAAGGTGTGTTGGTTGGATATTCTGCTATCTTTAAAGCCTACAGAGTATACAACTACAAAAGAAAGGTGATACATGAATCTATCAATGTCACTATTGAGGAGTCTAGGAGTGCCCCCACTAAAGCTGTTCCTGAATCAGTTTCAAGAGAGTTCAGCTTTGATGATCTTATGCATTCCATTAATGAAGAGAAGGACTCAAAAGCTTCCACTTCACCCAGAGTGGAACCTGTTAACCACAATGGGCATGATGATGACTATGTTGATGCACCCTGTGTGAGTAAGTGTACTGAAATAATTAATACACCATGTCCAGAACCTATCAAAGCTGATGTCCCTGAATCCTCTGGTGATGTGTTCAACAATAGATATTCATGTTCAACAAGTGATTAGACTCAAGATTACAGTGTGTCTGAAAATCTTGAAAGCTGTTCTGCAAGACCTGATGAAGATGAAAATGATATAGGAGAATCTTCATTGAGACATGATCCTAAGTGGATCAGGTGTCACCCCAATGATTAAATAATTGGTGACAAAAACAAAGGGGTACAAACAAGATGGGACAACTTAGGAACCTTTTGTATGTTTTCTAGCTTTGTGTCCCAGATGGAGCCAAAGAAAGTGGATCATGCTCTAAAAAATGCAAATTGGATCACTGCCATGCAAGAAGAGCTCAATCAGTTTGAGAGAAACAAAGTATGGAAGCTGGTCCCTGTTCCTAAAGGTAAAACCATAATTGGCACCGAGTGGGTTTTCAGAAACAAGATGGATGAGCAAGGCCATGTTATTAGAAATAAGGCAAGACTTGTTGCTCAAGGCTATAGACAAGAAGAAGGGATAGACTATGATGAAGCATTTGCTCCTGTGGCAAGATTAGATGCAATTCGTTTGTTTCTAGCCTATGCTGCTCACAAGAGCATAAAGGTATTTCAAATGGATGTTAAGAGTGCATTTTTGAATGGTAACCTACAAGAAGAAGTATATGTCAAGCAGCCTCTAGGTTTTGAAAGTGAATAACATGCAGGTTTTGTCTACAAGTTGGACAAAGCTCTCTATGGTCTAAAACAAGCCCCTAGAGCCTGGTATGACACTCTTACTGATTTTCTTATGAGCAGTGGTTATTCCAGAGGTAAAGTGGATACCACACTGTTCATAAAGAAGGTGAAATATGATATTATGCTTGTTCAAATTTATGTGGATGACATAATATCTGGTTCTACAAATGAGCAGTTCTGCAAGAATTTTTCACTGCTCATGAAATCTAAATATGAAATGAGCATGATGGGTGAACTTAATCTCTTTCTTGAATTACAGGTTAAATAAACCTCAAATGGATTTTTCATTAATCAAAGAAAGTATACTTTAGATCTTCAGAAAAAGTTTAAATTTGATCAAAGTTCTCCCATCAAAACCCCAATGGCAACCAATGTAAAATTGGATGCTGATGCCTGTGGCAAAGCTGTTTCTGTAACAGCTTACAGAGGCATGATTGGGAGCTTGCTATACTTAACTGCTAGTAGACCAGATATTATGTTTGCTACCTGTTTATGTGCTAGGTTTCAAGTTGATCCTAAGGAATCACATCTAGCTACTGTAAAAAGAATCTTCAGATACCTAAAAGGTGCATCGGGTTTGGGTCTTTGGTATCCTAAAGACTCCAGCCTTGAACTAATTGGTTATTCAAATTCTGATTTTGCAGGCTGCAGGCTAGACATGAAAAGCACAACAAGTGGATGTCAACTCCTTGGTGGAAAGTTGATCAGTTGGTGTAGCAAGAAGAAGAACTCAGTTTCTACTTCTACTGCTGAAGCTGAGTACATTGCTACTGGAAGCTGCTGTGGGCATTCTATGGATGCAGTATCAGCTTGAGGATTATGGAAGTCAGACATCACTTTATCAGAGATCACATCCAGAAATATAATGTGGAGGTAATTTTATTTCCACAGATGAACAGCTTGCAAGAATTTTCACCAAGCCTCTTGATGAAAACAGGTTTAAACCTTGTAAGCAAGCTGGTCATGTTAAATAAAAGTGACTAAGTGTCACTAATGTTCTAAAGATCACTTGTTTAAATTGTTCCAGATTTCACAGAACAGCTTGGACAGAACATGTTTTACTTGTTCTGTACTTAGTCTGTTTCTGAAAACTTGGACAACTTGGACATATGACAGGTTTGCCAAAATACGTTTTAATATCAAACCTATCTGTTGTATAAACATCCATCATGCTCACTCTCTCTCTATCTGTCATACAAGGCATTGTCTTGTAACCTGATCAACTATTGAACAGGCTTCACAATGAAACCTGTTCTCATCTAGCTGCACAGGTTGCATGAACAGCTTGAGGGGCGATCAGTTTGTGAAGAAACCTGCTCATCACAACTTTGAACAACAGCTTGGACCGTCAGTTTTAATTACCTTTATTCATACTTAAGTTACTTAAAATATGTATTTATTTAACTTAATTACATGCGGATAATGCTTGTTAACGTGTGTTAGTAGTTAACAAGGTCAAGTAGTCTGACAACCATTCTGACATGGCAAACCGTTCCATTTTTCGTTAAAGAACATTTCAAATCAACTGCCCAAACCTTTCTCTCTCCTACTCACTCACATTCAAATCATATAAATACCTTAATCACTGTATCATCATCTTCTTCTTCTCTACTGCTTCCATAACTACCTGAAAAACCCTAACTCGACTAAGTGTCAAGCATCATTCGTCCTACTACTTTCCAAATGGCTCACCGAAACAACCCCATGCTACCAGTATTCATTGGTGATGATGTTCATAAACATCCTTCTGTCACCACAATGCTCACTCTCAAACCCACCAACTACATAGCCAACCTAACCATTCCAAAAAACTATGTGGGAAAGGGTTATGAACAAATGGTGGAGTTTCTGCAAGTCCATCCCCTGCACTACGCTATGACTGCCTCTCCTGGTGTCCTGTACCAGGAGATGGTTTATGAGTTTTGGTACACCTGCTCGTATGACCCTTCAACCAAAACCATCAGGGGAACTATCCTTAATTTGGTCTCAAATCATTGAGATAACTACTGTTCTTCTCAGGGAACCTCTTCATCTTCCTGTTGCTGAAACCTATGATAAATCACAGCCTAAGAATGATCAGATGGGGAACCTGCTACGCTTCTGTGGCGTAGCAGAACCAAAAGTTGGAGCTACATTGTTCAGGAGGGACTTATCACCCACTTACAGTTTTCTATTCGCCTCTGTGGTGATGTCTTTTGGCTGCAAAGTTGGTTCCTTAGACCAGCTTAGCAGGGATGAGATTCCTATAGTCCTGCAGTTTGTGGATGAGACTACACTGAACATGGCCAGATGGATTTTTGTGAATTTGAGAAACTTGGTGCAGCAAGAACATCGTCTTATTGCTGTCAGATGTCCAAGATTCTTAATCCTCATCTCCAAACATGTATGTGGTGAGCATCTCTATACTTCTCAACCATACTTGTCAACTGTTACGTTTCCTGTGATAGGAAACATAGTTTTCTACACCCCAGTTTTCCAATGAACCCCCTCTGTCAACACCAATGAGGAGGTTACTTGGTTTGATGGAAGGACCCTCTACTGTGAGGGTGGATCCAGTGGCTGCTCCTAAGGAAAATCCAAATCCAGGCCTAAGGTAGTGAAAAGAGGCCTGGAATCGGCTGAAGCTGAGCCTGTCCGCAAGAAGGCTAAAACAGTTAAGTCTAAGTCTGCCCCATCAGCCTCAATGGCTGAGGGGGATCAGACTCCTCACCCTGGTTCATCTGTAGAACCTGAGGCCTTTGTGGCTGGTGCCTCTATGGCACCAGAGATCATGGAACATGTTAACCCTCCTGTTCTGACCCAGTCTCACCTCTTGTCCAAACAGAACCCCTCATCACTTCTCCACAACATCCATCCTCCACTTCATCCCTCAAACCCTATAACAGACGCAAATTCTTAGCCAAAAAGAGACCATCATCCCAAACTAGCCCCTCTGACTCCTCCCAACAGGAGTCAATTGAAATGGAAGCAACCTTTGCTGCTTCTCCTATTTTGGGAGAAAGTTCAACAAATTTGGAGCAGACTTCACTCCACAAAGAGTCCACCCAAAGTCAGCCTAGACCCTCTGGTTCCTCCCAACAGGAACCAGTTGTACAAAAGGAGACTACCACATCCACTATTCCAGCCTCCCAACAGCCTGAGGATATTGAAAGACAAGAGTCCACTCCACTCCATACTGAGTCCACACAGTCCCCACCTCATACTTCTCATACACCATCTGAGTCTGCACGAGGTGCCAAAGCTGTTGGAACAGACCATCCAGCAGATCATCCTCAAACTTTTGCTCCTGGTGATGCAGCAGTTCTACACCCAACAGCTGTTGAAGGACCATCAACCCATGCTGATGAAGCTGAGGGAATACACCATCCCTCTGGTAAGGCTGCTTCCCAAGTGCACATTCCATCATCAGGTTTCACCACCGATGATGTTGAAATGCACATCCCTTCTCCCCATGAAGAGGTGCCTAAGAACGAAGGTACTACTGAGGGAACAACCCCAGGTCTTGATGAAGGTGCTACAATACAAGCAGCATCTGAAAGGCCACAAACTCCTACCACTTCACCTCATGATGCAGATTTAGCCACCGCTGAAGGTCCCATTGACCCTTCCAAGCTGGGCCATCTAAATTATGCCGAAGCTATGGAATTACTATCCAAAGTCTCCCTACCTTCCCCTACTGATCCACATACTCATACTCCTCCATCCCCAAAGATCTTCCTTTGATGGATCAACTGTCTTTGCTGACCAACAAATTTGGTTCTTTGGAAACTTCCATGACCTCACTACCTTCCATCATCTCAGACTCTGTATCTACTCAGCTTCAGGGGTTCCTTGATTCGTTCAGTACTTTTTTTGCTACCCCTGCTCCCCAAGATGACGCTTCCTCTCAGCTGTTTGCACTCACTGCACAGCTGCAAACACTATCCTCAACCCTCTCATCCATTCTTTCTACACAACAGGACTCTGTGTCCTCTCTGTCAGTTGTTTCCTAACAGCTGTCAGCTCTCCTTGACACTTCCACAAACACTCTTCCATCCAATTTGGCTAGCTTGAACACCTTAGTGGTCTCTCTGTCCAATAACTTGGCTTTCTTAGTGCATAGCCTTGTTGGTTCCAAACTTGCTGCCAAAACTGCGCCCAGCATGCTGGATTCGTTCCTTCAGGCAGACCCATTGTAGAAGGCTCTGTGCCCTCTCCTTCAAAGGGGGAAAATATATCTGCCTCAAAGACCAAGTCTAAGGGGGAGAAATCTTCTCTCACTCTAAGGAGAAATCAACATCAGTGGGACAAGCAGCAGGTCTTTCCCAAACAGGTTCTGCTGCAGATGTCACCAAAACTACTGAAGCTGCTCAGCCTACTCAGGGTGGATCTCCAAACCCTGCACCATCTAAGGGGGAGGAATCCATTCCTGGGGACATGCCAAGCAGAAGGAGACATCTGATCTTGGAGCAAACTGAAGAAGAAGAGGAAGAGGAAACTGAAGCTGGCATGACCACAATAGCTAAAGGGAAGAGAAAAGCCTCAGTGGACACTGACTATCTCAAGGCTGCTCAACTCAAATTTGATAAGTCTCTGGCCAAAGACACGGGCCTCCCTATGGAGACTTACTATAAATTCAAAGAAGAGCAACTTTAGATCCTAGACATGAGAGAGGAGAGCTTCAACACCCTGATTTCATGTTTCTTAGACATGAAATTGAAGAGATTATTGAAACCATGGAGCATTTCGAACAGATGTTTGAAGAAAGACCACATCAGCTTGAAGGTCCATCTACTGCTGAGTAGATGAATAATGGAAGCTGTCCATAAGTTGGACAGACTTGCCATTATTTGCTCCCACTATCAACAGTCTAAATTTGTTGAAACTCGTCCTTGTACATATGTTATATGTCATTACATTAGTTGTAATTTTCTTATTACATTAGTTGTAATCTACTTTAGTACATTAGTTGTACTCTTGTAAGAACATGTGTTGTTCGTAATCAAAATCAGTGTATATATAGACTGATCTTTTACTTTACTTCAATGTTGTAATTTCATTTCAGCAAAATGTATTGTAAAAATATGTAGACTGATTATTGGAAAAACGGGGAGATTGTTAGGCACAAAAAGGCCTCGGTCAAACCTGTTCTACATCTTAGGGGGAGATTATTAATCAAACCTGTTTGATGCACCTGAAGGTATAATTTAAGGTCTGTTAATGCCTTATTGAAACCTGATAAGTGATTTGCATGATTAGTCAAAGCTATTTACCCTGTTGCATATGTTGCAACTAAGGCAGATTGTCTAAACTGTTCTACTTTGTTGAACAGGCTGTACATAAACTGTCTACGCTGCTCTATCTTGTTGAGCAGTTTCGACAAACTATAAGTGTTCAGTGCTTAGTGAACAGAACCTGTTCTTTGTGAACAGGCTAGACACTTTATGGAATATGTTTCCATGTCCTCACGTATTGTCTTGGATCAAGATATCAGTTTACTAAGTCGAAGACAAAGTGGAAAAACAGAAGCTGCTAAGACTGCCTACGCTGTTCTTTTTACATGAAGACAAAGTGGATATTTGAAATGGGTGACAGACCATTTCTTATATCAAAATGGCCATAACAGAAGATGAAATGTTTAAAGTTGACATTCTTCTTTTGGTTAAAGCCTTCTACAACAGTGACAAAAAGGAAAAGACAAAGATTCTGCAATGTAAAGACAATACTGCTTTGTCAGAACGTGCAGAAAAGTTGTTTTGTCTTTTTAGAAAGACATCCCACTATTTTATGTCCAATGAGGAAGCTTCACTAAGATTCTCAGTGAGAGTATAAAAGGAAGTTTCAAAGGAATGTGAGATAACCAAGAGTGTGATATTCAGAACGTGTAAAGAAGTGTGTTTTCATGCATGGAAGTATGCTTGAATAAAACAGTAAAGTGTGTCTAAGATGTTCTTGTTCAAGCTTTCCGTCTGTCTGTCTTGTAAACAGTGAGCTCATCTTAGTGAGAGTTTTCATTGTATCTAGTCTGAGTATGTCTAAGATTAGTTAAACTTCTGTTGTATCTGTCATCTCACCTTGAACCATTCCGCAGTTCAGGCTTGTTTGTAATTAACACTTGTTGATAATACACACAAACATTGAGAAAAGTGTGTTGAATTTTAAATAGCTGTATTCACCCCCCTCTACAGCATAGAGCAACATACTAGGGAAACCTTTTTGGACCTACATACATACATACATACATACATACATACACATATATATAACAATATATCAACTAGGTTCAACTAAAACCGCAATTGATAACGTCCCTAGTCAACTGATCATGGGGTCCATCCCGACCACACATGTATCGTAGGCCAGAGGAACCCGATCGTGATGGTCATCCCTAGGCATGACAATAGAGCGAGGATGACTAGGATCTCCATTCCTATCGCTGTCCCCATTCTCATCGGGTATTGATTTCTTGTACCCATTTCCGACCCATTAAGGATAGGGTTTTTCTTAACATTCTAACAGGTTAATAAATTTCAACTACAAAAATATTGATATGTATATATAAATTCAACAAATTATCTCATCATTTTTAGGTTGTATACATAGATAACTTATAATTTATAATACAACAAAAATAAAAATAATTATGTAAGAGTTTATAAAACATATAAACATAGAATAAATAAAATAAATAATTTAATAATATAATTATTATATATATAATTAATAATTTATATAAATTATAGGAAAATAATTTACATTATAAAATTACATAAACACGATAATTTATGCTATGATATTAAATAGGATCGATGTCAGAAATTAAAGTGTTCCCCATCTCCATCCCCGTTCAACTCGGGCTCGGGGATTCTCGATCAACTCGGGACTGTGTTTCAGGGTCCCCATCGGGGTTGAGTTTTTTTCAAGCCTTGTCATCTCATGTTGCCTAGTCGCTGTCAAGTTCTTCGAATCCCGACCACGCTGCCTTGGATACATTCATCACATCTTGAGCATGTTCACGACCTGTGGTCACCTTGACCGCCTCACACTCACCTGGATGCACCTAGGCAGCACGACCATAGTAGTAACAACTCTATTTTACACAGTCTAAGGAGTTTAACACTTCCAATCGTTTTTCAGTATAAGATGCAACAATACCTGAAAATAATACTTACATATTTTTATAACAATTATAATTATAATAAATAAATAAATAACCTTTGGAAGGTTGCACTTGGAATTTGTTTTAAAACTTCTATCCGGAATCCCTATACTTGATTGAGGGGTATGGAGCCACGTCGGTCATGTATTGCGTGCTTTCAAGGGGTCACTACTCCCTTGGAAGCGTACTAGGAAGAAAAGATGATGGTCATGTAACAAGTAACAAGCAACAAGCAAGAATCTTCAATCTTTATATATGGCTGCTAACTTCTGCTCATACTCTCTCTGACTCTCATTCTCTCTTCCCACACACAACAAAACACATTATAAACTTTTAGTTACTTCTGAATGAAGTAAAGCAAGCAACCACCTTCCTATACATATATACATATATATATATATATATATATATATATATATATATATATATATATATATATATATATATATATATATATATATATATATATATATATATATATATATATATATATATATATATGTGTGTGTGTGTGTGTTTCATGTGTGTTTAAATTAATACCAGGTATTTTTACCCAATACCAACAAATGATCAATACAAGTCAAGGTCAATCACTTAATTGTGTCAGACTTATTTGTCAACCTTGTTTACAGTCGTGGACAAATAATCAACTCATGAGTCTCATGCTTGATGGCAATGATGGGTGTAGGTCTCATAAATACTAAAATGGATATAGAGGGGGTGAATACAACCTTTTCAAGTAAATCATATAAACTTTTTCTCAAATGTTTGTATATTTATATTAACAAGTACCAAGTAATTACAAACAATTTAGATTTGTGTAATAAATCATAGCAGAGATAATAAACAACTCAAATACAAGTATAACTTGTCTAAGACTCACTCAAACTAACTATAAGTGTTCACATGATCACTCATAAAGTGTCTGAACTAAAGCTGACAACTGATAAACGTTTGGATGTTGATAAACTTTTGTAGACTTTTTATCACTTATATTAGCTTTTTGAAACTAACACTTAAAAAAATCACATTAGCTTAGTCACTCAAGTTGAAGTCACATTTTAATTCTTCTTAAAGCTTCCTTTATAGTCTTCATGTAAAGAAATAGGTTAGTTTTCATCTCAACAATAGCTTTTCACTTCTTAAAACATCAAATAATTAAAATTTATTTTTAAGAATATAAACCTATATGTCACCCCCCGTTACCCCGGTTGGCAACGAAGCGTGACGTCGGGGAAGCATGGTCATAATCAAGTGAACGACCACTATATGGACGTTTTCAAAAATACATTGATTTAACTTCAAATATAAATATTGTTTTACATAACCAAAATAAAGCGTAATTAGTAGGCAAATTACAGAGATTCAAATACATAACCATAATGACATTAATAATGCAATTAAATCTCCGAAGGTTTGAAAATTTATGCGACTCCAAAGTATGGAAGCCTTGAAATACTTCCGATGTAGTGCACGTGCCTTAATTTCCTGAAAATACACGCTAAAATACGTCAGCAAAATTGTTGGTGAGTTCATAGGTTTACACGTAAATATGACTTGTATGGACATCAACAGTTGAGTTTGAATTTACAAAATCATAAATACCATGTTATGTATTACATAAAAACCATCATGCAACCGAAACTTAATTATGAGTTTGCCCTAAGCAGTATTCCCCAATGTAATACCGTAATGTTAAATATATATGCACCCCTTAGCAAATGGAGCGACCAACCTAGGTGGGGGACATTAATCCCGATAGATCTATCCATAATATATTCGCGCTTACATAAAAATGTAACTAACGGTTCATGATCTGAGGGCTGATGGAACCACATGTGTAATACATAATAGAAATGAAGTAGTTTCTGTGTCCATATGAAAATGTAGCATGTAATTAACCCCAAAACATAACAGTGTAAAAACAGGGGCTATGAAGACACCGTGGGTGCGATGGCATATACGAGCGTAAAATGCAAATTTGCGTTATAGATGGGTGATGTAACCGGATGTGTTTAATCGAGTCCTAAATGATATAAGGGACTTAATAACTCCTATATATGATAATATGTATGTATAATGGTTTCTATGTTTTAAATCACCCAACATTACAAGTTTATAAATAAAACTCACTTAAAACGTCCAGTTTATATATATATATATATATATATATATATATATATATATATAATTTTCCAGCTTTTTAAAGGTTTTTCGGCCTACTTTGAGGCTGTTGTTGACCAAGCTCCAAAACGATTTAGGCTTTGATTTTCTTAGACATAAAACTACCATATACAAAGAATTTTAAAAGTAAAGAACATACATTTTTTGAGGTGTTTAGGTTGGGGAAAAAACTCATTAAAACCCTATGTTGGCCATTTTTGAGCTGTCAAACTTTCGGGTTCCCAAATAATATCTGGGGGTTCTAAACTCCATATTAAATTATGAAAACCTCCAGATTTTTAGTTTAGCCATAGATCTAACTTTTGAGACAAGAATCAACTCATTTCGTTAAGTTATGAATTAGTTATGATTTTTCAAAGTCGACATAATATATCTGCCGAAAATCCAGATTTCATAAACTTGAAACAACTTGTGATTCTTGTTGTTTATTCAAAAACTACATGTATAAAAGGTTATAAAACACATTTATATAACTTGCTTTTATAATATTTATACTTACATAATGTGTTTATATATTTATAAACACATTTGAAGAACACAAACTAAAAAACAAAACTAGAGATTTATAAACTTGAGTTTTTATGAAAGTTGTTGTTGTTGTGATTATATATATTATGCAAGACTTATATAAACATAAATGTATGATGTAATAAGTTAGTATTTACTTACTTTGGTGTATTAGAAGAATGCAAATGAGTAGAAGGTTGGATCTTTAAAGATTTCACCAAGAACACTTTGCAAAAACGAAGAACTCAATTGTGTGCACTATGTGTGTGTGTGTGTGTGTGTGTGTGTTTGGCCAGCTTCAAGAGGAGAGAAAGAGACAACTTTTGTGTTTGTGAAGGTGTGGAAATGAAGTGAAGAGAAGTCCTCTATTTATAGAGGATTGAAGATCTTGAAATGATGATGATGTTGAAGGTTGAGTGTAAAATCTTGGTGAAGTGAAAGAGTGAAGAGTTATGATGGTGATTGTGTATGATGTTTTAATAAAAAAATTTAAGTCAACCCCTATAAAGTACATGTTAGGGGCCAGCCATATACATGGTATTTCCATGTAATTTCATTTTTTTTTTGTATAAATGTATTTAGAATGTATTCTTGTATTTCCCTTTTTATGTGAATTCTTAAATAGTTATGAATGCATTAGTTTAATAAATTGTTTTAGTCTTGCGTAATTAATGTTAAGTAAGTGTATTAGTGTATGATTAGTGTCACTAATCATAATTTAATTATGTAGTTAGTTGAATTAATCCATCATATCGCAAATCGATCAGTTTAATTAATTTGCCGATTCATCGCACCGATGAAATTGTTTCTATTTGACTTGAATTTCCTTATGAACTTTGTTAATCACTTTAACTAATTGCTAATGACCACTGATTAGGTTATAATTTTCTAGTAAATACTGATTAGGTCATAGTTGCTAACCTGTTTTAGTGCCGGATGTTACAGTCTCCCCCTGTTAAGGGAATGTCGTCCCAAAATTAGCTCGTGTTCTCCACTGCTTGAGTATTTGAGAACAGATGATGGTATTTTTCCCGGAACTGATCTTCTCATTCCCATGTAAACTCATGACCTCGCTTAGAGTTCCATCTGACTTTTATTATCGGGATTCGACTGTGCTTTAGTTTCTTGACTTCTCGGTCCATTATTTCCACGGGTTTTTCAATGAAGTTCAACTTATCATCTAGTTCCAGTTCGTCCATGGGTATGACGAGTGTTTCATCAGACAGACACTTCTTAAGGTTGGACACGTGGAACGTATTATGTACATTACTTAGGTCTGGGGGCAGATCGAGTCGGTAGGCCACCGGGCCAATTCTTTTGGAGATCTTGAATGGTCCGATATAACGAGGATTGAGTTTTACTCATTTCCCAAAATGGATTACACCTTTCCAAGGCGAGACTTTCAACATTACTTGATCTCCCTCCTGGAATTCCAAATCGTTCCGTCTAACATCTGCACAGCTTTTCTGTCGATCCTATACGATCTTTAGTCGGTTCCGAATCTGGACTATCTTATTTGTACCCAACGCCTCTTGTAATGATTGCCAAAATCTTGATGCGAACCGACTGTCTCTATCTGATATAATCGATACGGGGACTCCATGCCTCGAGACAACTTCTTTAAGATAGATTCGGGTTAACTTATCCATCTTATCAGTCTCCTTGATTGGCAAGAAGTGTGTAGTTTTTGTGAGTTGGTCCACAATCACCTAAATGGTGTCATAACATCCAAAAGTCTTTGGCAACTTTGTGATGAAGTCCATGGTTATTTTCTCCCACTTCCACTGGGGTATTTCCGGTTGAACCAACAATCCTGACGGCTTCTGGCGCTCAGCCTTAACTTTCAAGCATGTTAAACAATTGCTGACATACGTAGCAATGTCAGCCTTCATGTTTGGCCACCAGTACATTCCCTTCAGGTCGTGATACATCTTATCTGACCCTGGGTGAATAGCATATCTTGTTTTATGCCCTTCATCCATGACCATCGCCTCAACCCTCCGAATTTTGGTAGCCAAATTCTGTTCATGAAGAACCGGCATCCATCGGTCTTGATTTCAAACTATTTATCCATTCCTCTTAAGGCTTCATCTAGCAGATTCCCTCCTTGACTGCTTCCTCTTGTGCCTCGTGGATTTGAGAGTTCAGGTTTGACTGTATAGTCATGACCAAAGCTCGGACCCTTAGGGGTTTAACCCGTTCCTTCTGGCTCAAGGCATCAGCTACAACATTTTCCTTACCCGGATGATAACGGATCTTGCAGTCGTAATCGCTAAGCAGCTCAACCCAGCGTCGTTGCCTCATGTTTAACTTTTTCTGGTTCAGAATATGCTGAAGGCTCTTGTGGTCTGTAAACACCGTGCACTTAGTACCGTAAAGGTAGTGCCTCCATATCTTGAGAGCAAATACAACAGCTCCAAGCTCTAGGTCGTGAGTCGTGTAGTTCACCTCATGAACTTTAAGTTGTCGTGATGCATAAGCGGTAACCTTGTCTCTTTGCATTAACACACAACCTAATCCATTGTGTGAGGCATCACAGTAAATAACAAAATCTTCTGTTCCTTCTGGTAAGGACAAAATAGGTGCACTACACAATCTTTGCTTTAACAGTCGGAATGCCGTTTCCTGATCTTCACCCCAGTTGTACTTCATGTCCTTTCGAGTCAATTCCGTTAAGGAACCAGCTATCTTCGAGAAGTTTTCAATGAATCGCCTATAATAACCTGCAAGACCTAAGAACTGACGGATTTCGGTGGGAGTCCTAGGAGTTTCCCAGTTCTTAATGGCATCGATTTTTGATGGGTCTACTTGAATTCCTTGGCTATTGATCACATGCCCTAGGAATTTGACTTCTCGTAGCAAAAATTTACACTTAGAGAATTTGGCGTACAACTGTTCTTTCTCTAGAAGCTCCAAAATCAACTTCAGATGCAGCTCATGCTCCTCCTTGCTTCAGGAATAGATTAAAATATCATCTATGAACACTATTACACGTTTATCCAAATACGGTTTACACACTCGATTCATAAGGTCCATGAACGGCTGGTGTGTTGGTCAAACCGAATGGCATCACCTGAAATTCGTAATGTCCATAACGAGTTCTGAATGCTGTCTTGGGTATATCTTCTTCCCGAACCTTAACTTGGTGATACCTGGATCGCAGATCAATCTTAGAGTAGTAACTGGATCCTTACAGCTGATCGAACAGGTCGTCGATTCTGGGGAGAGGGTATCAGTTTTTGATCGTTACCTTGTTCAGCTCTCGGTAATCGATGCACATCCTAAATGATCCGTCCTTCTTCTTGACAAATAAGACCGGAGCTCCCCAAGGTGAGGAACTTGGTCGGATGAATCCTTTATCCAACAATTCTTGCAGCTGATTAGATAATTCTTGCATCTCTGACGGTGCCAATCGGTAGGGTTCTGGTGCGACAGGTGCAACTCCAGGCACCAAGTCAATCTGAAATTCTACTTGCCTATTTGGTGGAAGTCCAGGCAAGTCTTCAGGAAAGACTTTCGGATAGTCACGAACTACCGGGATTTCTTCGAGTCGCTTCTCCTTCGATTCTTTTTCCACTAGTTGAACTAATATTGCTTGACAACCTCTTCGAAGGCATTTCAATGTTCTTAAACCAGAGATGACGTTCAACTGGCGATTCTTTCTTTCTCCTTGGACTGTTAGGACTTTCTTTTTCTTAAGTGGTATTCTAACGACCTTCTTACCACATAAGATTTCGGCATGGTTGTCCGACAACCAATCCATACCAATAACTACGTCGAAGCTTCCAAGTTCAATAGGCATCAAGTTTATCTTAAAGGGATGATCTGCCAATTTTAGTGTGCACTCCTTAATTATACTATTTGCTTCAATCAACTTTCCGTCCGCTAATTCTACGGCATAAGCATTTTTGAATGGGGAAAGAGTGGCATTCAGTTGTTCACTAAACTTAACAGATATTAAACTAATATCAGCCCCAGTATCAAACAGCACATAAGCATACATATCAATAAGAAGGAATGTACCCGTTACTACGTTGGGATCTTGACGAGCGTCGCCTGCTCCTAACACAAAGGCTCTCCCTTGAGCTCCACCATTGTTGTTTAGCTTTGGGCAGGTCTTCTTGAAATGCCCAGTGTTCCCATATTCAAAACAGCTCCTTTGCGCACCGCTGTTGCTACCGTTGGTGTTATAATTACAATCTTGGGTCAGATGACCGAGCTTCTTACATTTCCCGCAAGGGGTTGGACAGGGACCTACGTGATGGTAGGTGCATCAGTTACACTATCGTTTATTGCCGGTATAGCCCTTCCTTGGCTCAGCTCCGGCGACAAAAGCTTTGATGGTTTCGGGCTTTTTGGACTGTGAGCCCGAACCTTTCCCTGACTTGTCCTCTCATTTTCTCTTGTTCTCTCATGCTTTGGCCTAGTTCCTTCGGGCCACTTGATCCATCAAGTTATTCACCATTCAGATGGCGCTCTGGATTGTGGTGGGGTTTGAGGCAGTGATGTTGCCTTGGATTTGAGGGGCGAGTCCCCAAATGTAGCATTCGATTTTCTTGTACTCGAGGTTCACCATCTGTGGGCATAGTAGGCTTAGTTCATGGAAACAGTTAGTGCACCCAGCGACATCCGTTCCCTTCATAGCAAGATTCCAGAACTCAGACTCCATCTTTTGCTGTTCGTATCTAGGGCAATACTCATCTGTCATCATTTGCTTCAACTCAGTCTAGGCGAGTTGGTAAGCCGTGTCAATTCCCACAGATTGAGCATATGAATTCCACCATGTCAAAGCGCCGTCCTGAAGAGTGTGGGTAGCGAACTTGACCTTCTCATCCTCAATACAGCCACTAACGCGAAACACAGACTCATGTTTCTCGAACCAGTGAACCAGTCCGACAGCGCCTTCCGTCCCATTAAAGTATCAAGGCTTACAGCTTAAAAATCCCTTAATACAACACCCTTTCAGGGTTGAGTCAGACCCTCCCGTAGTGCAGCTAGCTCCTCCATTGCTGTTTGCGGTGCTATTGCGGTTGGTTTCATAAGTGGCTATAGTTGGTGCCACTCGTTGGGCGACCAGTAGCTCGATCTCGGCGGTGTTCATGGCTCTTTTTGGCGGCATTATCTTAAAGTTTAAAGAAAAGAGCATAGTGTGAGAAGTTGAGTCTTAAAGATTTAAAATTTTCTTAAGGCACAATGCTATAATCAACAAACACATATTCATAAATAACTTGAAATTTTCATTAATAATTCATAATTTCTTACATCGGGTCGGGTTATTACCCGAAAATTTTTAAGTCCTACGCTATTACATAATAATTCCTAACATTACAGAGATAGGGGGTACTAGGTGCGGGAGTGATCGGGGTTCTCTCTCTGCTCTATGTTTTAAATCACCCAACATTACAAGTTTATAAATAAAACCCACTTAAAACGTCAAGTTTAAATATATATAATTTTCCAGCTTTTTAAAGGTTTTTCGGCCTACTTTGAGGCTGTTTTTGACCAAGCTCCAAAACGATCTAGGCTTTAGTTTTCTTATTTATAAAACTACTATATACAAAGAATTTTTAAAGTCAAGAACGAACATTTTTCGAGGTGTTTTGGTTGGGGAAAAAGCTCGTTAAAAACCCTATGTTGGCCATTTTTGAGCTGTCAAACTTTCGGGTTCCCAAATAATATCTGGGGGTTCTAAACTCCATATTAAATTATGAAAACCTCTAGATTTTAGTTAGACATAGATCTAACGTTTTTTTTACAAGAATCAACTCATTTTGTTAAGTTATGAATTAGTTATGATTTTTCAAAGTTGACATAATATTTCTGCCGAAAATCCGGATTTCATAAACTAGAAAAAAACTTGTGATTCTTGTTGTTTATTCAAAAACTACATGTATAAACGGTTATAAAACTCCTTTATATAACTTGCTTTCATAATATTTATACGTACATAATGTGCTTATATATTTATAAACACATTTGAAGAAAACAAACTTAAAAACAAAACTTGAGATTTATAAACTTGAGTTTTTATGAAAGTTGTTGTTGTTGTGATTATATATATTATGCAAGACTTATATAAACATAAATGTAAGATGTAATAAGTTAGTGTTTACTTACTTTGGTGTATTAGAAGAATGCAAATGAGTAGAAGGTTGGATCTTTAAAGATTTCACCAAGAACACTTTGCAAAAATGAAGAACTCTTGAAAGAGAATTGTGTGCACTATGTGTGTGTGTGTGTGTGGCCGGCTTCAAGAGGAGAGAAAGAGAGAGTTTTTGTGTTTGTGAAGGTGTGGAAATGAAGTGAAGACAAGTCCTCTATTTATATAGGATTGAAGATCTTGAAATGATGATGATGTTGAAGGTTGAGTGTAAAATCTTGGTGAAGTTAAAGAGTGAAGAGTTATAATGGTGATTGTGTATGGTGTTTTGATAAAAAAAATTGAAGTCAACCCCTATAAAGTACATGCTAGGGGGCGGCCATATACATGGTATTTCCATGTATTTTTATTTTTTTGTATAAATGTATTTAGAATGTATTCTTGTATTTCCCTTTTTATGTAAATTCTTAAATACTTATGAATGCATTAGTTTAATGAATTGTTTTAGTTTTGCATAATTAATGTTAACTAAAATGCTTATGGAGTCTCCTATCATACAATTATACAAGTAGATATTTCTTATGCATATCCATTTATTTTTTAAATATGTTTATATTAAAAGTTTACATAGCATGTATTTGTGATAAAATTGATAACTTTATAAATTTGAAATTTGAATTTTAGAAGGTGATAAAAATAATACAAGTATATTTTAATTTCTAAGGATTTTTATTTAATTTAATTTATTTTATAAATCATTAAAAATATCATAAAACAAAATCTATTGTATTTTATATATATATATGTGTGTGTGTGTGTGTGTGTGTGTGTGTGTGTGTATTAATAAAAATGACTCATGCCACGTATCGCTTCCTCGTGTCATCTCAATATCATTTTCCTGCCTATTTCTTTACCGTAATTATCTGTTTAGTAACTAACTTTTCATATTTATAAAAAACTCTCTCCTAATAAATAATTCATGCAGAACTTTAAAAACTGACAGCTTTGATTCTTAGTATATTTTGCATTCAATCACATAAAACCAAACGATTTGTATTAAAAATATGAAGATTACAAAGAGAAATTTTAGACACTCAATCTCTATGAACTTTCACACTCTAAAAACACACACTTAGGTGGAGGCTACTTGGAGGCTCCTTTCAAACCCTAGGAGAACAATACTATATATACCTAAGCTTAAAATGGGAGTTTGTCCAAACACTCCCCTCAAAGTCTAGGAAATTAAGATTCCCCCCAAAGTAAACTATTCCTATTTACAAATTGAACCTATACTTTTAATAAATTTAATTATACACTATTTTAGGGCTAACAATCTCACCTTTAGTGTACAAATAAATATTTACAATTAAGCGCAATTACACAAGCTTGAATTACAAGAAATAAAATTTCTAACAATCTCCACCTTCTTGTAATCAAGGCTTGTCTTCTTCTGAAGTATTAGGCTCTGTACTCTGATCTCTGAACTTTGAAGTATATCATTGATCTTCTTCAGATGTCTCTCCCTTAAATATTTCAGGTTGGTGGCTCTCCCCTTGCATTTAGTAGGTCTTTCTCCCGTTAAGAACTTCAACATATTTTCCAAAAGAACTTCAACATACTTTGCAACTATTTTCAAAACATTCTCCCCCTCATGATGATCATGAGAATTATGATTATCATGTAATCACTTCAGCTTCTCTCCTTCAAATGAACAACCTCAATATGTCTTCAAATCTTCTTTCTCCGTTGAAACAGATGATTACAGACTCAAAAAGAAAATATTACATTTAAGAACATTACAGACACAGAATTACTTATCTCTTTCATGTTACAAACTCAATCAGTAACTCTCCCCCTCAATAACAGAATATAAACATTTACATCATAAAATTTGTCTCCCCTTCAAAACAATAATCTCTCACTCATTACACAATATTCATAACCAAAAGGATATTATAATGAAGTTCTTGGCTTTGTAACCTGAATATAAGAAAATGAAACAAATTCATTTGTAAGTAAGAATCCAGATCCACATCGGAGTTCTATTTGCACAATAGACTATGTGAAGACCTCCCCTTCCGGGTCAGTCCTCAGAGTCTAGGTCCCACAAATAGCAACACGATATCAGCCATACTAAGATAGGGTAATTAAATTGCGGAATAATAAGATTACATGTACATACAAGATTAGGATTAAGTTTACATATTTCAAAAATAAAGTTATAAAAGGGTAACATCTAATCTAATCATAATATCATACATTACATCAAATCTACCCAGAACCACCACAATTGTTGTCTTCCAATCAGTACCAGAAAGATTTGTTGAGTAGTGGTCTAGAAAATCTTCAAAACTTGGATCTTGAATGACCTAAATACTAGGTCCTGCAGGTGATTTTCCTTTGGCTTTTCCTGTAAAATATTAATGCAACATCTGTAAGCAACGCTTAGTGAGTTTATAGATTTTCAATATCAACATGCGTGTCAAGCGGAGTCATTAGTCTTAGCGTGATATGTCTTGGCTGCCGCTACAGCCCTCATGATTGAGATATAGTATCATAAGATCGGATGATGTTCAAGCCACACTCACGCTTAAATCGTGGGGATCAGCCACATACTGGGCTAGCTACCAGTAAGTCAATATGGCAGGAACTTCGGAGGTCACTACCAAGTTCATAAGAACTGGTGAAATAGCCGGGTCTAGAACAATAGACCATAAGGGCTAGTCAAGCTGAATCAATCTATCAAATGTCTGATCAAATGATGTAAGCATATGTCTTAGAAGTCATGATAGCAATGAATCATAAAGCAAAGTCTGAAGCAATATTAAATGCAATATGAAAAGATAATCAAATAGCTATCATGATCCACTGGGCAACACCCATCCATGGTGTGCACAGGTCTCATTCCAGCTGATAAAGTGAATATCAATAAATCTATCAGCAACAATATATCTCAACCGGATCTATGCATGTTCAATCTGAATATCTATAACTCACAGGTTTGGGTCTATATCAAACAGATATAAGAATCTGCCACCTGAGTTATCTCAGGATTTTATCTTGTCTATTCTGTTCTTTGTCAAATCAAGTCTCTGACCCGCTTTCAAGTCTTTAAGTCTTTAAATCTTTGTTCAGAATATACTGAACCTGTTCAGAGTCATATTATATAAATCTCATGTCAATATCATCATCATTATCATGAAATTTCATCATCTCTTGGTCATTAGATCTTTAATTCTATCTGATTCTGATATCTGATAACTTGTCAATCTTTCATTAAATTCCCATAAGTTCTCTCAAAAGCTATATATATATATATATATATATATATATATATATATATATATAATCATTTATTAAATTAAAAATATAAAAATGTAATAATGGGATCCGGATCAATCCGGATTCGGATACATCCGGATTGGGAGCCCGGATTCGGATCATCCGGATCCGGATCAAAGCATCATCCGAATTCGGACATAGGATCGAATTTAGTGTTATCCGAATTGGGATTAATATAGGTATCAAATTCGGATCATTTAGATCCGAAATGCTAAGATCCGAATTTTGAAAGCATCCGAAATAGAGAATCATCCGAAATAGATATTATCCGAACCGAAGCTTAGGTCCGAAATGGGCACCATCCGAATTCGGTCCTACCCGAATTCGGACCCCATACTTAGTATATTTTCCAGAAATTGTTCTTGATGTTCTTCATTTGGTTCATACGGATTTTTCTTAAAAATTCTCAAAACTTAATTAAATCAACATGCAACTTAATATATTGATGTATTAACATTTTTTTAGTAATTTTATATAATTATATTGATCAAAAACATCATAAATATAACAAGATTATCCAAAATCTCATTATTTGTCAAGAACACAATTTTTTTACAAACAATCCGGTTTCATCATTATTTGGATGATCCAACCCATAAATTATGTTCCTATTACATCTAATAGCATAAATTTATCATAATCTACAAGGATCCTTAACATGCAATGTAAAAATTTATGTTTTTAATTCTTGGTTTCGGTTTTTCACCAAAACCGAACCAAACTCAAAAATTCTAGGAATTTAAATCAAGAATTACCTCAAATCTTGTAGTTTGATGTTGATTATAATTGTTGTAACTCCTTTTAGCTTCAATCTCCAATTACTTGCAAGGTTTAATGAGCTTTTGATGATTTTTTGTGAAGTGCCGTAAGTTAGAGAGAGATTAGAGAGAGAGAGAGCTTTCAAGATTAATGATCTTAATGATCATAAATTTTGATTTTATATCCATTTAGTTATATTAAAAATTTAACCCACTATATTTTTGTATTTTACATCTCTTTATTTTAATCATCCTAATTATATTATAAATATAATTAAAATTATATTTACTTAATAAATTTTCATTCTTAATTAATAATTGCAACATAAATAATATAACAAAATTATATTATTATCTCAGAATCAATTATTACATGATTGATAAAAAGTTAGGTTGTTACAGAATGGGCTCCACCACGCACAAACTTCGTCCCCGAAGTTAGCTATGTTCGAACAGACTGGGATAAGTAGCTTTCATAACATCTCTGGATTCCCAAGACTGATGCGAACCTTTGTGGTGTTTCCACTGGACGAGCACCATCTGTATTTCTTTATTTCTAAGGTTCTTAGTCTTCGAGTCCAGAATACGTTCTGGCTCTTCAACCACGCGAAGCTTCTCATCTATCTGCAGGTTAACGTGTGGTATCTGTACTTCTCTTTCGTCTGCTAAACTCTTTCTCAAGTGACTAACATGGAATACAGGATGTATTCCAGCTAAGTCCGCTGGTAGATCAAGACGATAAGACTGATTCCCAATCTTTTCAACAATCTTGAACGGACCAATAAATCTCGGAGCTAGCTTGTTTCTTTTAATGAACCGCACCACATTCTTCATTGGAGATACTTTCAGCATCACCCAATCGTTAACTGCAAAACTGATGGATCTATGCCGATTGTCATAATATGACTTCTGCCTGCTTTGAGCTTCAAGAATATTTCTTCGAACAAGTTGAATCTTCTCGTGAGTCAACTGTAGAAGGGCAGGTCCTGCTATTGGCGATTCGCCTGTTTCACGCCAACAGGTGGGAGTTCTGCACTTTCTTCCGTACAAAGCTTCAAAAGGAGCCATCTTGATCGTTGAATGATAACTGTTATTGTATGAGAATTCGACCAACGGCAAGTGGTCATCCCAGTTACCACCTAAATCAAGAACGCAGGCACGAAGCATATCTTCAAGAGTTAGGATAGTACGCTCACTCTGACCATCTGCATTTGGATGATAAGCAGTACTCATAGAAATCCGAGTACCCATCCCATCTTGTAGTGCTTGCCAGAATCTGGATGTGAAACGACTATCACGATCAGAAACAATAGACTTTGGCACACCGTGACGAGAAATTATTTCAGTGATGTACAGCTGTGCCAATCTATCGAGTGAATACGTTTCTTTCATTGGAATGAAATGTGCTGATTTCGTTAAACGATCAACGACTACCCAGATAGAGTCGTGCTGTCTTTTGGTCTTTGGCAGCTTCGTAATGAAGTCCATTGTTATATGCTCCCACTTCCATTCAGGAACTGGCAGTGGTTGCATATCCCCGAAGGGTTTCTGGTGTTCTGCCTTAACCATCTGACATACTTTGCAGCTTTCAACACATTTTCCGATGTCTTTCTTCATTCCTGGCCACCAGTAATCAGCTTTCAGATCAAAATACATCTTTGAGCTGCCAGGATGAATAGATAACTTGGACTGATGAGCTTCGGATAGAAGAGTGCTACGGATTGAACCATACTTAGGAACCCAGATTCGGTTTCCCTTGAGACAGTGAAGTCCCAAATGGTTCAGAGTCAGAAATTGTAGTTGCCCTTTTAGATTTTCAGAATCTAAGTTCTCTTCTTTCAGCGCTTCAGTTTGAGCAACTCGAATATCTTCAATAAGATCAGAAGAGAATATAACTGGAGTTAGGGCATAACAGCACTTTTCTGGATATACTTTTCTACTCAACGCATCCGCGACAACATTTGCTTTGCCGGGATGATATAAGATCTCGCAGTCATAATCCTTGATAAGCTCCAAGGATCGACGCTGTTTCATGTTCAGATCTTTTTGAGTGAAAAGGTATTTGAGACTCTTATGATCGGTGTAGAGCTGACACCGAGTCCCATATAGATAGTGACGCCAGATCTTCAGAGCAAAGGTGACGGCAGCCAACTCAAGATCATGAGTTGGTGCACTTTTCTCGTAATCCTTTAATTGCCTTGAAGCATAGGCAATTACTTTTCCCCTTTGCATCAGAACACATCCTAAGCCAGTACCAGAGGCATCGCTATAGACAACGAAATCATCATTACCTTCTGGGAAGGATAGGATCGGCGCTTGAATCAACTTTTGCTTCAGAATATCAAATGCCTCTTGCTGTTTATCGGTCCAAACGAAAGGAGTATTATTTCGTGTTAGCATTGTAAGCGGCACAGCAATCTTTGAGAAGTCCTTTATGAATCGCCGATAATAACCGGCCAATCCAAGGAAACTTCGGATCTCAGAGGCATTACGAGGCGTTTGCCATCTCTGAACGGCCTCGACTTTCGAAGGATCAACGGAAATCCCTTCGCCAGAAACGACATGGCCAAGGAATTGAATCTATAAGATAATCAAGATAGAAATTCAAGTTCTGATGTGAATCATAGAATAGTTAAGGAAACAGCTCAAGACATATATAATAGAGATTATACCTGTCTGAGCCAGAATTCGCACTTAGAAAACTTTGCGTAGAGTCTTTCTTTTCTTAATAACTCTAGCAATTGCCGCAGATGAACGGAATGATCAGCCTCCGTTTTGGAGTAAATCAGAATATCGTCTATGAACACGATAACTGATTTATCCAACATTGGTCTGCACACGCGATTCATGAGATCCATGAATGCCGCTGGTGCATTTGTCAGTCCGAAAGGCATTACGAGAAATTCGTAATGAACGGAAAGCTGTCTTCGGAATATCCTCATCTCTTACTTTCAGTTGATGATACCCAGAACGGAGATCTATCTTCGAGAAATAGCTGGCTCCTTGCAGCTGATCAAACAGATCATCGATCCTGGGCAAAGGATATTTATTCTTTATGGTGACTTTGTTCAACTCGCGGTAGTCAATGCACATACGGAAGGTTCCGTCTTTCTTTTAACAAATAAGACTGGTGCACCCCACGGAGACGAACATGGTCGAATAAAACCTTTTTCCAACAGCTCTTGCAGCTGTTTTGACATTTCCGCAGGTGCAAGTCTGTATGGAGCTTTTGCGATAGGAGCCGCACCAGGAACCAAGTCAATACTGAACTCGACTTGACGTTCCGGTGGCACTCCGGAAATGTCGTCAGGGAATACGTCTGGGAACTCACAGACGATAGGAATATCAGATAATGATTTCTTTTGGGCTTCAGAGATAGATTCAGATGAGACATAGCATACGTAGGATTCATGACCCTTAGATAAGTACTTATGTGCTTTTTCAACAGATATGAAACAATGTGCACCTTTCCGCTTCTCGCCCTTGATCTCTAATACTCGGCCGTCTGAAGACTTGATTCTAATGATTCGCCGGTTGCAGATAATTGTAGCCTCATTATTCATTAACCAGTCCATGCCGATGATGACGTCAAACTCTTTTAATGGAATCGGGATGAGATCGAGGTTGAATACGATGTTATTTACGAGCAGAGTGCAGTTTCGGTAGACAGATTCAGCCATAACGAAATTGTTACTGGCTGTCTCAATATCAAGTATTATGGGAAGCTTTGATGGAGCTTTATGTAGCCTTTGTGCAAAAGATGTGGATATAAAAGAACGACTGGCGCCGGAATCGAATAATACTTTAGCAGGAATGGAGTTAAGTAAGAACATACCGGTAACCACATCAGGTGTTTCTTTCGCTTCCTCTGCTGTTATCTGAGAGGCTCGAGTTCTTGCAGTCGGCGTTGCAGCAGAACTTTTCCCTGTAGAACCTCCTGCTGATGATTGTGACTGATAACGTGATCCGCTTCGACACTGGTACATGAAGTGCCCTCTCTTACCATACTTCGCACATCCTCGTCCCTGCTGTGGACATTCCTCACTGCTGTGACCGATCATATTGCATGCAAAGCAAGTAACGTCTTCTGGATTGCACAACCCCATGTGTGACTTTCTGCATCGTTTGCAAAATCGCGGCTCGTTCGTGAGGGAGTAAACTTGTGCTTTCTGTTGTGAACTATGCTGATGGGATTGCTGAGATTGTGACTGAGACTTATTTGGCGTAAAGAATCTGCCAAATCGCTGTTTCTTTGGAGGAGACGGATTCATCGGGTTAGTAGACGGAGCGTATAACTGATCGCCGTACTCTAAGTATCCTCGCTCAATCTGTCTCGCTGCTTCTACCATTTCCAGATAGCTCTTATATTTGATCGCACTCATGGGATGTCGATATCTGGGATTGAGTCCTACTCGGAACCTATTCATTTTCCTTTCCTCTGTTGCCACTTGGTAAGAAGAGTAGCCACATAATCTCGAAAATTCGTGTTCGTATTCATCTACAGTCTTCGTTCCCTGAGTCAGTTGCATTAATTGGACTTCCATCTTATCTCGCTGGTCAACCGGGCAGTATTTCGCGTTGAACATGTCTAGAAACTGGTTCCATTCCAATGTCTGAATGACTTCCTCCCCGTATATGCTTCGCTGTGTCTTCCACCATGCGCGAGCAGCTCCAACAAACAACGCAGACGCGTAGCTCACTTTCTTAGAATCTAAACAGTCAGAGATTCTAAAAATTTCTTCCGTATGACTGATCCAATCCATCGCCTGAATCGGATCTACAGTACCCTCGAAGTTCAGGGCACCGCTCGCTTTAAAATCTTTGAATTTGCAGCCTTTAGGCTGAGCAATTAGGGCATCGGGAATAGAGTTAGCAGAATCAGAGTCATTAATCTGAACTTGCTTTTCTTTTCTCTTATTTTTCTTATCTTCACGTCTTTTAGCTTCGGCCTCATCTCTGGCACGAAACTGTTCTTGCATCATTTTGTTTTGTTGTTCTGAGTGTTGGGCTAGAAATTGTTGCATCATTTCAAACATTTGTTGTGGATTCATGTTGCTGGGAATATCACCTGATCCTGATCCTGACATCTTCTACTGAAAATTACAAGCATTTAACTATCAGTTTATAGACTTAGATCTATGTACCCTTTTTCCCATCCTAATGGTCTGTACATCCTATCTCAGTTCAAACCACCTAAATGATTGATATATATGTATTGCTTCAGTTTGAGACCAAGTATACTTACGTAATACTTGATTCACTCAAACTATGGTCTCTGATACCATCCTGTGAAGACCTCCCCTTCCGGGTCAGTCCTCAGAGTCTAGGTCCCACAAATAGCAACACGATATCAACCATACTAAGATAGGGTAATTAAATTGCGGAATAATAAGATTACTTGTACATACAAGATTAGGATTAAGTTTACATATTTCAAAAATAAAGTTATAAAAGGGTAACATCTAATCTAATCATAATATCATACATTACATCAAATCTACCCAGAACCACCACAATTGTTGTCTTCCAATCAGTACCAGAAAGATTTGTTGAGTAGTGGTCTAGAAAATCTTCAAAACTTGGATCTTGAATGACCTAAATACTAGGTCCTGCAGGTGATTTTCCTTTGGCTTATAACACCTTGCTTTTTATTTGCATTTTTATTTTTAGTAATTTTGAGCAATTTGCGTAAAAAGATGTAATTTCGAGATTTAGTATAAATAGGAGTTGGGGGCTCCATTTTCTCACTTTTGCAAAACCGTCTAGCATTTCCAGAGCTCCTCTCTCTAGAATTGAACTTCTCTCTAGCTTTTCTCCCAAACCGACCGGCCAAATCTCGTGTTCTATACGTTAACGGAAAGATCTCGAAGAGTACTACGTGAATCTGCTATTGCATGTGAGATTTCGTACGGATTTGAGGTAAGAATCGATCAATTTCGTTTTCTGCATTTTTGGTTTTGAAACTATAAATTCGAATTTATTATTCTAGGCGATTTAAAGCTGATTTCGTCTGAGTTTTTGCTAAAATATGGTAGGTTATGTATAATATAACTAAACCGAGGCTTATTACTTAGATTATTTGTGGATTTGAGGCTTGAAATGCATGTTTAAAGCTGTAGCATATGAACAAACTCGAGAATGCGTAGAACAAACTCGAAAATAGATAGATCAGACTCGAATAGAGTTAAATTCGAGTATGGGGTTCGAATCTAGCCTTAGATTCGAATGAAGGTTCGAATCTAAGACCCCTTCGAGTCTGTCATCGAGTCTGACTCCCTATGTTCGAGTCTGTACCTTCGAATTTAGCATGATGAGGTTCGAATCTAACCATTTTTTTCGAATCTACCTTCGAATCTGTCTACATGTGCTCGAATCTATCCATTAAATTCGAATTTAATTTATAAAAATTAATGAGCAACGCGTAAATTAGCAAAATAAATAGCAAAATGATTAGTTAGAAGTTATGGCTTATAGATATAGGAATATTGAGCTAGCAATATTAATTTAGCACATGTTCTGTAATATTAAACTTCAGATATTATAAATAAGCTGTTTAGCCCAGCTGCGAGTCAAAGCCAGTGCCAGTCTAGATTGAGCCTAGATAAGCAAGTGCAAGCATTATAAAGCAATTTAAAGCGTAAATAAGCCTGAGCAAGCATTACAGAGCATTTCAAAGCATTTTCAGTACTGTGAGTAACAGTTATTCTTGTTTACATGTTTTATATGAAATTGGACATAAAGTGCCTTCTATGGTGGAATTCTTGGAATTCAATAGACTTTTGTGAGTGAAGGCGAACACTGTGTACAGGTGATGCCCAGCTTAGCCGGATCTTAAATGTGATCTATTAATATGCATATTTATCTGCTAGCTGTTTTAAATTGTTTCGGCATAGATAATACAGCAAACCTTGTGTTAGCGTTTCTTTGTGCATCTCATAAGCATTATATTTAGCGAGCAAGCAATTCTGATGTTCACCGCTATCCCTTGAGCATTATACGGGTAGCTAGCCCCGTATCACAGATTGATCATCTGTCAGCGGTAAACCCATAGTGGTGGCATCTCCGTTCTGCGTGAAATGTCTCAATTGTGCATCGTTCTTTCTGGGTATTAAAGCAAATGAGCAAGCAAGCAAGCAAGCATAACAGCCTTTATAGGCATTTTCGCCTCATATTTTACATGCATTCTTGAATATCTGTTTACTCACTAAGCATTAGCTTACAGTTGCTATTCACAATTTTTACAGGAAAAGGTAAAGAACAAGCTGGACCTTCTGCTTAGGTCTATTATCTGATCTGCCCAAAGGACTTAGCCCATTTTCAGCTTGTGGTATAGCTTATGATGCCTTGGGTTTTGGGTAGCTGCTTTTATTTATGTTATGATGTTTTTAGCAACTTAGTACTGTAACCTTGAAGCATGTGTAGTGCAAGACTTATTGTAATATTTTATTTAGCTTTATGCATTTGTTATTATTCCTGGGATAAGCAAGCATGTTTTAAAGCAAGGATGTGACAGGATGGTATCAGAGACGTTAGTTTGAGGGATTCAAGTGTTAGCAATAACACTTGGACTCAAACTTTTAAGCAAAGATATTAGCTTTGAATGTCTAGGCTTTAACTTGACCTGAGATAGGCTTTGACTTTGCTTTAGGAATTGGGAAATGGGGTAGAATAGGAGTTATGCCTATTCTTATGCAAGTATTATTTATATAATTTCAGAACATGTCTGGATCTGGTGAAGGAGCTGGAGGTGGACTCACTCCTTAACAGATCATGCAAATAATGCAAACGATGCTCAATGAAAACAACGAGCGTCAAGCTAAAATTTTGCAAGACCAGTTTCGTGCCCGTGATGAAGCCGAAACTAGGCGAAGGGAAGAACGCCAGAAGAAGCAGCATGAAGACACTGGACGCCGAAACGACGACACCGACGAGGAGGAAGCCCCTGTAGTCCCTCCTAAGGGCTGCAACTTTCGTTATTTCAAGGCTTGCGGAGCTCAACCTTTTAAGGGTGCTGCAAATTCGATCGAAGCGCTTGAGTGGATCACTGGCATCGAGCGGATATTTCTCATTAGTGACTGTGCTGAAGAATCAAAGGTCAGCTTCGCTACAACACTGTTCGAGGGTGGCGCTGTTATGTGGTGGAGGTCTCAGGAAAACATGCACGGAGCCAACTGGATTAAGTCCCTATCTTGGGATGAATTCAAAGTTATTTTCTTTCGTCAGTACTGCCCAGCTGATGAAAAGAAGCGTTTGGAAGAGAAGCTGATGTCTCTTACTCAGGGAACTAAATCGGTGACTGAGTATGAGATTGAATTCACCCGACTAAGCTTGCTGTCTGACTATCAAGTCTCTACTGAAGAGCGAAAGATCGACCGTTTTCTGATGGGTCTGCATCCTGAATATCAGAAGTTCTTGAAGCACCGGGGATATACCAACTATGCTGACTGTGTTGAAGCTGCTCGAATTCTCGAGCAGGATTTTATTCGAGCTGGAGGAGTTCCTACTTCCTCTATTAACCCGACATGTCCATCACCGCCCAAGAAATCGCGCACCGGAAGCTATTCTGGATCTTCATCCAGATATTCTCAGCCACAGCAGTCTCACTACCGACAGTTCAGCTCGCCTCCGGCGCAGCAATCTAGATCTTATGCGGTGCATTCCGAGCCGAGGCAGTGTCGCCGCTGCCAGAAGTCACACATTGGGCGTTGTAACCCCAATGATGTGAGGTGCTATGTGTGCAACGAAATAGGACATAGCAGTGAAGAATGTCCTAACAGAGTTAAAGTTTGCAACAATTGTTTACGCCCTGGACATAATGAGCATGCATGTACGCATCCGTTCAGCATGATTTACCCGAGTGCAGAGCATCATCCGCGATTGCAGCAACAGCAATACCGACCTCAGCAACAACATCAACATCAACAGCAAAGACAAAATCAACCGGCCCGGCATAGCACATCACGAGGAGGTTCTAGTCGCCGTAACGAGCCAGCTCGGAGTCAGAATCGCGCATTCCAAATAACAGCCGAGCAAGCGAAGGAAATACCAGATGTGGTATCTGGTACGTTTCTTGTTAACTCTATCCCTGCTAGAGTTATTTTCGATTCAGGAGCCAATCGCTCTTTTATATCAAGTGCATTTGCATCTAAGCTTGGAATTACTCCGACAACTCTGCCTGTTATATTTGATATCGAAACGGCCAGTAACGTGTGCGTGTCCACCGATAAAATTTACCGCGACTGCAAAATTCTGTTAGATAATTGCACGTTCCAACTCGACCTCATTCCTATGGACTTTCACGAATTCGACGTCATCGTCGGTATGGATTGGCTTGATCATCATGACGCCAACATTGTCTGCAAGAAGAAGTTGATAAAGCTCACTACACCGGATGGCCGCAGTATCTGCATCTATGGTGATAGAAAGAAAGGTGACTTATGTTTAATTTCTGTAGTCAAAGCTAGGAAACATATAGCTAAGGGTTGCATGTTATACTTAGCATATGCAATAGATGCTAAGTCTGAAAAGAAAGCATTAGCCGAGGTTCCGATAGCCTCAGAGTTTCCCGATGTCTTTCCCAAGGACATCTCTGGACTCCCACCAGACCGTCAGGTGGAGTTCAGAATTGATTTAGTGCCCGGCGCGGCACCGATTGCTCGAGCCCCTTATAGACTTGCACCTGCAGAGATGCAAGAAATGATGAAGCAATTGCAAGAATTGCTAGATAAGGGACTCATACGACCAAGTTCATCTCCCTGGGGAGCTCCTGTTTTATTCGTTAAGAAGAAAGATGGGACTCTCCGGATGTGCATTGATTATAGGGAGTTGAACAAGGTAACAATAAAGAACAAATATCCATTGCCCAAAATAGACGATCTTTTCGACCAGCTTCAGGGAGCCAGTTACTTCTCAAAGATCGATCTTAGATCTGGGTATCATCAGCTCAAAGTTCATGAAGAAGACGTCCCTAAAACGGCTTTCCGTACCAGATATGGGCATTACGAGTTTCTTGTTATGCCCTTTGGTCTTACAAACGCTCCTGCGGCGTTCATGGATCTGATGAACCGCGTTTGTAGACCAATGCTCGATAAGTCCGTTATCGTCTTTATAGACGATATTCTCATCTACTCAAAAACCGAAGCTGAGCATGCTGTGCACCTTAGAGAGCTGCTAGAGTTGCTGCGCAAAGAGCGACTTTACGCCAAGTTCTCTAAATGCGAATTTTGGTTGCGACAGATACAATTCCTTGGTCATGTGATATCTGGTGAAGGAATCTCTGTGGATCCTTCTAAGATAGAAGCCATTCAGAACTGGGAAGCTCCCAAATCAGCCACTGAAATCCGAAGTTTCTTGGGATTGGCGGGTTACTACCGTCGATTCATTAAGGACTTCTCAAAACTAGCCATGCCTCTTACATCTCTTACTCGCAAGAATGTTCCCTTTATTTGGGAAGAAGCTCAAGAGACCGCCTTCCAAACTTTAAAACAAAAACTCACCGAAGCACCTATTTTGGCCTTACCCGAAGGCAATGATTCGGAAACTGCTCAATCTCGACAGAAATCGTATCACGACCGACGCCATAAACCTTTAGAATTCCAGAAGGACGACTATGTTGTATTAAAAGTCTCGCCGATGAAAGGTGTGTTCAGATTCGGCAAGCGTGGCAAGTTAGCACCACGATTCGTTGGTCCTTTCAAGATCACCGAGCGTGTTGGAACTCAATCTTATCTGTTGGACTTGCCAAGCGAACTGTCCAACATACACCCCGTGTTTCACGTTTCGCAACTAAGGAAGTGCAAAGAAGATGACAGAGAAAAGTGGGCCGATCATCTGACTTATAAGATTAATGAGAAGCTGCAATGTGACGAGCCTGAAGTCATTCTAGAGACAAAGATGAAGAAGTTGAGAAATCGAGAGGTAGCGATGGTGTTGGTGCAATGGAGAACTTCTCACGGAACTTCTCAGACCTGGGAATCTGAGCAGGACATGAGAATTCGATACCCGCATCTGTTTGAGCCTTAGGTACTTCGAGGACGAAGTGCAAGCGTGGTGGGCTCATACTATAACACCTTGCTTTTTACTTGCATTTTTATTTTTAGTAATTTTGAGCAATTTGCGTAAAATGATGTAATTTCGAGATTTAGTATAAATAGGAGTCGGGAGTTACATTTTCTCACTTTTGCAAAATCCTTCTAGCAAATTCCAGAGCTTCTCTCTCTAGCCCGAAACATCTCTCTAACTTTTCTCTCAAACCGACCGGCCAAATCTCGTGTTCTATACGTTAACGGAAAGATCTCGAAGAGTACTACGTGAATCTCCTATTGCATGTACGATTTCATACGGATTTGAGGTAAGAAATGTCATTTTCGACTTCTGCATTTTCGGTTTGAAGTACAAAATTCGAGTTTATTATTTTTAGGCGATTTAAAGCTAATTTCGTATGAATTTTAGCTAGAATATGATAGATAATGTATAATATAACTAAACCGAGGCTTATTACTTAGATTATTTGTGGATTTGAGGCTTGAAAATGCATGTTTAAAGCTGTAGTTTATGAACAAACTCGAGTATGTATAGAACAGACTCGAAATGCCAAGAACAGACTCGAAAGAGCTAGATTCGAGATATGGGTCTCGAATCTATCCTCAGATTCGAATGAGGTTCGAATCTAACCCCTCCCCTGTTCGAGTCTGGCTTCGAATCTAACCCAGTTCGAGTCTGGCTTCGAGTTTGTTACTCAGATTCGAATCTGACTTCGAATCTGATGCTCAGATTCGAATCTAACCCCTAAATTTCGAATCTAATTGATAAAATTTACGAACAACGCATAAAATAGCAAAATAAATAGCAAAATATTTAGCTAGAAGTTATGGCTTATAGATGTTGGAATATTGAGCTACAATATTAATTTAGCACATGTTCTGTAAATATTAAACTTCAGATATTATACATAAGTTGTTTAGCCCAGCTGCGAGTCAAAGCCAGTGCCAGTCTATATTGAGCCTAGATAAGCAAGTGCAAGCTTTATAAAGCAATTTAAAGCGTAAATAAGCCTGAGCAAGCATTACAGAGCATTTCAAAGCATTTTCAGTACAGTGAGTAACAGTTATTCTTGTTTACATGTTTTATATGAAATTGAGACATAAATTGCTTCTATATGATTTCTTTGGAATTCAATAGACTTTTGTGAGTAAAGGCGAACACTGTGGTACAGGTGATGCCCAGCTTAGCCGGATCTTACATTTGATCTATTAATATGCATATTTATCTGCTATCTGTTTATTGTTCTGCATACTATACAGCAAACCTTTTGTTAGCGTTTCTTTGTGCATCTCATAAGCATTATATTTAGCGAGCAAGCAATTCTGATGTTCACCACTATCCCTTGAGCATTATACGGGTAGCTAGCCCCGTATCACAGATTGATCATCTGTCAGCGGTAAACCCATAGTGGTGGCATCTCCGTTCTGCGTGAAATGTCTCAATTGTGCATCGTTCTTTCTGGGTATTAAAGCAAATGAGCAAGCAAGCAAGCAAGCATAACAACCTTTATAGGCATTTTCGCCTCATATTTTACATGCATTCTTGAATATCTGTTTACTCACTAAGCATTAGCTTACAGTTGCTATTCACAATTTTTACAGGAAAAGGTAAAGAACAAGCTGGACCTTCTGCTTAGGTCTATTATCTGATCTGCCCAAAGGACTTAGCCCATTTTCAGCTTGTGGTATAGCTTATGATGCCTTAGGTTTTGGGTAGCTTCTTTTATTTATGTTTTGATGTTTTTAGCAACTTAGTACTGTAACCTTGAAGCATGTGTAGTGCAAGACTTATTGTAATATTTTATTTAGCTTTATGCATTTGTTATTATTCCTGGGATAAGCAAGCATGTTTTAAAGCAAGGATGTGACAATTTTCGAGTTTATCAAGTAAAATATCGGAAAATACTTTGCATTAGTTCAAGTTTTTGATCGAAATTAATATTTTTACTCTTAAAAATATTGGTTTAATCTGAAACCTTGAAAAATTCGAAGTATTAGCCGTTTTTCGAACTTGCGGCGCTCGAACATCAACGGGGTATTAGGGTTTACTCAAATTTCGAGTTTGTTAGAAAAATACGCTCCTTTCGAAGTTCCTTAGGGTTTGATTTGAGTTTGGCCACTTCGTATTTGCTCAGTTTCGAGTTTCCATTAAATTCGAATTTAGGGATTTTGAATTTAGTCTTACCTTCGACTTTGTCATTTGTTTCGATTTTAATTGAAGTTCAAACTTATTTAAAGGGAAAATAATACCAACAAAATTTATTGCTGATTTATTTACCAAAGAACTTAATTAAGCTGGTAAAAGTAGCTACCGAAGATAATAATGCTGATTTATTTACCAAATCTTTTGATAAGTCACATTTTGAGTTGTTAGTTCAACTAAGTGGAATGCGTAATCCAGAGTAACTAAACCTTAGTAAAATTTTTTTTTATAGTAAGTTTAGTAGCTTAGAAGAATTTCTTTTTATAGTAAGTTAGTCTTAGATACATACGTTCAAAGTGACGAAAATTAGCACAGTCGATACAATCTCTAAGTGTTAAGCTTTCACACATAATTCACCTAAAATTCTTAGTGATGTCCATTTTCTAGTTTGATGTGTTGGTAGACATAATACACAAAGAGAATCTCAAGGCTAATAAAATAATCAAGAAAAAGTCAGACGTGTCACTAACTTAGATGTATGACCAAATGGTCTTAATTTTAATGTTAGAGACATACAGACATTGATTCTAAATGAGGTATGCAAATTTTCTGGGGGATGTATAGCAACATCAGATACATCTTAAAGAAAAGAAAAAAATAAAAAAATCATGATACTGAATTGAGAGTCAAAACAAGTAACTCTGTTATACGTAAGTACAGTCCTGTTGCCTCTGGTTTGACTCGAGTTAGCAAGATAAGTCGCTTTGTTCTACGTCGGTACAAATTTGTCACCGCTGTCTTGCTAGCTTTAAAGTAAACTTTAAGACAAACTAAGACACTCTGTTGTATGTAAATACAGAACTGTGTCCGACGTTTGCCTTTTAAAGAAAATTTGCAATACCGAAAAGTTATAATCATTGTGAGTATGCCTTGATCATAAAAGTATGTCTAAGTATGAGTCACGTAAGGTAATTTCTTGATAAATAAAAAGGCCAAGGGATATTCCAAAGTGTAACATGTTTAAAGGGAAAATAATACCAACAATCTCCTAGAAATGTGTGTCACGACAAACATAGGATGTAAATTTAAAAATATTTTAGAGTAGTTTAAGTTTAAATTTTGTTCAAAATTTTATTTTATTTTATTTTAGTTTAGTTTACTTTATTTTATTTTATTTTTAGTTTATTTTTATTTTTATTTTTATTTTTTAGGAAAAAGGTCAAAGTTACTGAGGATGCATTTTTTAGTTGAATAAACATACATTGCATAAAAATCTATTGCTTTGGGTGAATAAATTTTGCATAGTTTGTTCCGTTACTTGAAAAAGTTGAAAAAGCTGAATGTTATTCAAAGATTTTCAAAATTTTCAAGTATGTTCGAATTTAAGACAAAGTCAAATAAATATTCGATTCTATCAGTAAATTCGAATTTAATTCAAGTTCGAAGGTGGTCAGTATATAAAGGTCAACAGTGACTCATTAATGTCACCTACATTCGATTTTGTTGTTTCGAACTTGCTCTGTGCGATTTCGAACTTATTCTTCGACTTTGCCATTTCGATTCTTTCCCTATTACTCGAAGTTTTGTCCACTTGTGTTCGAATCTACTTGTTAATCTAGCTATAAACATAAGTGTTATACAAGATTTAGGTAGTCTAGGACTCATTTATTGCAAAAAATCAACGGATTTTGAAGTTTTAAGGTTATAAACTTAGTTATTCAAAATCACAAGTTTTAACCCGTAAAACTTCAAATAAGTTACATATATCTTCGATTAGAACCTACTAGGACTAACAATTTTCTAAGTCTAATGGGGTTTAAATCATGGATCTGTGTTTGAAAGTGACCGAATTCGACTTTGTTCATCATGTTCGAATTTGTCAGTAAATTTGAATTTGTCAGCAAACTCGAATTCAAGTCAAATTCGAACATGTCCTTCGAATTTAGTATTAAAGTCGAAATGTTTACATAATTTTAAATTCAATCTTGTAGAAATTCAAATGTGTCGGATTTTGAACTTTGTAAGTTCAAAATAAAATAAATTTGAATTTAATCAAGTTTCATTTTTATTTTTCACTTCTAATATATGTTACTGCTTAATGTGCAGATATGGGTGAAAGAGCCTTCTTTTAGAAGCATAATATGGTCATATCGCCAGATCGGGAGCTTCCTGAAGCTCAGGCTTTTAGACCAATGGTGGATTTCTTGGCACATTCCAGGGTGTCATATGCACTTTCACATAATGTACAGATCATATTGCCATATGTTAGGCAATTCTGGGATCACTTGCAAGTCGACTGTACCGTGACGCCAACGGTGTTAAGGAGAAGAGTTACCGGGCAGCCCCTTGTGTTTTCTGCTGATATGGTACGTCGGATTTTGCAGCTGGGGACTGTACAACAGGAAGCTGGGCCAATCGATTTCACATTGGACATAAGGCAAGCAGCCTTTTTACGAATGGGTAATGGACTGGATATAGCTAAAGCTTCGTATATGAAGAGCGGTCTGATAGGCCAATGGAGGTACCTATCGCACGTCATTATGGTGTGCTTTGCACCTAAAAAGGCCTGTTTTGATTATATAGTATCCAAGATGCAGTCGGCGATGATTGCATTGGTGTATAATAAGAAATTCAGGTACTCCGAAATGTTCTTTGCGGAGTTTGTTCATCAAATAAATGCTCCAGCGCGCGAGAGATTCCTAATGTATCCACGCTTTGTCATGATGTTAATCCGCCACTTTTTGCCGAATCTGCCGCAATTGCCGGATATTCAGAGTGTGGCTATTATTGATAAACACATTTTTGTTGATTGCCAATCACATAACGCTCGAAGGGCAGAACAGATTAGACCACTGGATGCACCTCTCTTCGGTGCAGTGGTAGATCCGGAGTTTGTAGCCCCAGAGGGGGTGAACTGTGCTGGAGAATGGCCTCAGCCTCAGCCGCAGCAAGTACAGCTACAGCAGCAACAGGCACAACAACAACAACGCCCTCAGCCACAACAGAGAAGAAGACAAAGAGTTCAAGAAAGACAAACTCAGGCATCAAGGCCTTGGTCAAGCAGAGTCCAGCCACAGGCAGCAGGTCCATCAGTGGATGCTGCAGGCCCCTCAAGCGTTGCCCCAGAAATAGATCCACGAGTACAGACTCTGGAGGAAATTTGGGCACAGGGTTCTCATGCACAAAAAGATATTACTACTGAGCTTATTGGTTCTATCTTGAAGCTTCCAGATGATCACGATGATCTTATGCGAGACATAGATGAATATCAGCCTGAGGAAGAAGGTCAAGCAGTGACCACCTCAGAATCTGAGTCTGAGGAAGATGAAGAGATACAAGTTGAAGAAGTGGCCGCTGAATCTGTTAATCCGTCTGTTCGAATAGGCAGACACGGATCAAGAGTTGTGGTAAGTGAAAGAGAGGAAGGACAGAGAGCAGCTAGAGGTTCAGATGACGATGACTCTGATTTTGAAGCTGAAGATCCTACTCCTTTAGTGCCAAGACAAAGGGCAAAAAGGCACAGGTTCATGCAGGGAGCTTCATCTGCTTCTGCTTCAGAGCCTGAGATTCCTGCTGTTCAACCATCCATTCAAACATCTGTTCAACCATCAATCACGCCATCTCCAATAACATCCGTTCCATCCACCTCATCCACATTCACAGATAACCAGCGATTCTCAGAGCTAAGAAGCAAAGTAGATTTCCAGACAATCCAAATCTTCCAGCTGTCCAAAGTAGTTAATGAGCTACAAGCGCATAATGCAAAAATTGATCAGGAAAATATTGAATTGAAAACCTTTATTGCTGATCAAGCTGCCGAGATCAAAACCATGAAGTCCCTCCTCGAGCAGCTAATGAAAAATCTTCAGGCTCAGGGGGAGACCAGCTACAGAGAAGTTGAAGAGATTAGGAGAGAAGATGACGATGGCAATGATCCTGATGCTAGAAAAGATAGTGAGCCAGAAAATTTTCCATCTGCTCAGCATGCGACAGTTCAGGGGGAGCCTAGTCAGTCTGGAGTTGAAGGAGGTGAAGCTAGTTCTTCTAAAGATGTAGAGAGTGAGATGATAAACGCTCTCATGGATATAGAAGAAGAAGAAACACTTTTTGACTTTGATTTTGAAGAAGATGTAGGAGAATTGGAAGAAGGCGAGTTTGTTCCTGAAGAAGTAGTAGATTGGAAGTCTGATGATGAGGTCATGGATGATGAAGACGATAATGTTGAGGAAGTGATCATTAATTCACAACCTATCACAGAACTATACGTGCAGAATGAGCACAATGTGATTGATATTGGCGAGATTAAGCTGGCCTCAGTAGAAGACTCAGAGCTGGAGGAAGCTGAGAATGAACCAACAAGAGCTGAATTGCTAAATCTATAGTTTAGAAAGGATCTGAAAATCTCTCTGGTGGAATTCTAAGCTGGTTCTTCGACAGAGAACTGCAGCTATTTATTCTAAAGAGAAGAGATGGACTTCAATACCTTGGGCGAACGCTCAAAGTGTTTAACACATTGCCGAAGGTAGAAGTAAAGGAATTAGCCTGGAAAGAATTGATCAATATTGGTGACGACCCTTACGCTGAAGTGATCGCGAAGATAATCAGAAAGGAGGGTCGGTATGGAAAGTTCGAAAGGCTAAAGCCTAGATCAGACAAGAGGGTAGAGGATGAGACAAGAATAGATCCACATACAGGAAGGCCATGGGCTAGAATGGTGTATAAGCCTATCAAGTGTTTGAAGAAGGTGCCTATGAAATCTATGCCACAAGATGTTCTCAGTAACATGAAGTGGTGGTACATAGATAACGATACTGCTGAAGCTGTGATGGAAGACACAGAAGACAAAGTTATTTTGCGAGTGTATGATCCATTGCATCTAATAAACCTATCCAAGGACGACCTAAAGAAGCTACACGATCAGCCTATCTTCTTTCACGAAGGACGGAGATCTGAAGCTAGGAAATTCCAAAAGATAGTTAGAGTATGTATCGATATAGGCTTATATGCAGGTAGTAGTTTATATAGTTCAAGTAGTTAGACAAAATGTAAAAAGTTAGAAGCTATCGTCAAGGGGGAGTCTGTTAGTACATCCTGTGTGACGATAGCAGTCTAAGTTAAGATAGCATTTTGTGTAAGCCAATTTACTTGATATTGAATATTAACAAGTGTTTGATATATATGTTTGATTATGTATGTTTGATATTGATTGATTGTATGTTTGAACTTAGGGTAATGTATTGCAATAAGTTCAAACATAAAGTACAAAGATAAATTCAAACATAAGTTAAAACATAAGTTCAAATATAAGTTTGAAAGATAAGGTTCGAGTTTAGGTTAAGTTCGAATTTGTCTAGGAGGACAAGTTCGAATAGGCCTTGGGCCATGTTCTAATTTGTCCTAGACAAAGTCGAACCTGTTAGTATAATTAAGGGTTAATTCGATTAATTATTAGGCTTTTGCAGAGACTTGTCAGATTTCAGAGAGTTTAAGCAAAAGGGCGATCTCGAACTTGTTAGCATTTAGGGAGTTTCGTTCGGAGAGAATCATAGTGTTGGGGCGTTCTAGTTGTTCGTCTATCACTGTGGTAGTCTCCGTGTTTCGGTGTGCGTGGTCTTACCGTCAAGCCACTAACGAGGATTCCGCACTCATTGGAAGGTGTCGCGTGAAGATAGATCCGTAGAGAGCAGACCTTACAAGTGGTGTCTTATGTCTATGTGCTTCGTTTTACTGTGTTTAACTGGATTATTAGTTATTGCAATAGTTGACTGGTTATCTGTCGTAATAGGAGTATGAGTATAAGTCAAACCGTAATCCCGCAATTGTTGTTGTATGCACAAAACCTGTGAACAGCAACTACCCACAACAACATATTTGGCCTCGCACGTTGATACGGCTACCGAAGTCTGTTTCTTGCATTGCCAGGAAACGAGTCTCCCTCCAAGGAACTGACAACCTCCAGTTGTTGACTTGCGATTCAAGCTGCATCCTCCATAGTCTGAATCCGTGAATGCCTCCAATTCCAGATCACCATCCGCGTGATACCAAAGTCCCAGCTTCGGTTTCGACTTGTGGTATCTCAGAATCCGCTTCACAGCTTTCATGTGCATCTCTTTTGGATTAGCTTGAAACCTAGCACAAATACACACAGCAAACATTATGTCAGGTCTAGAAGCAGTTAAATACTTGAGTGACCCAATCATGGCCCGATATAACGTCGGATCCACATCGGTATCATTTTCTGTACCCGGTTCGAGATTATGATTCACTTGAATCGGCGTGCTGCAGTGAGCTGTCAGCTTGGTTCCTTCCATCCCGAAGCGCTCTAGAATGTCGTAGACATACTTCGTCTGATGAATAAACATGCCCTCCTTCCTCTGTTCGACTTGCAAATCCAGAAAGAAGTTTAACTCACCCATAGCACTCATCTCAAACTTAGACTTCATCACCTTTTCAAAGTCTTTGCACATCTGCTCGTCTGATGACCTGAAAATGATATCATCGACATACACTTGTACCAAGATGAAATGTTCACCTTTTCTTTTCACAAACAATGTACTATCTATTCTCCCTCTTTCAAACCCGTTGTGTAAAAGATGATTAGATAGTGTCTCGTACCACGCCCTTGGTGCTTGATGTAGTCCATACAAAGCCTTATCTAACCGATACACTCTGTCTGGATACTTCGGATCTGTAAACCTGGGCTGCTGTTCCACATACACCAGTTCCTTCACATTGCCATATAGAAAGGCACTCTTTACGTCAAGTTGATAAACTTTAAAGCCTTTGAAGGACGCAAAGGCTAGAAACAAACGGATTGCTTCAAGCCTTGCTACTGGTGCAAATACTTCATTGTAATCGATTTCTTCCTCTTGGTTGAAACCCTTTACCACAAGCCTTGCCTTGTTGCGAGTCACTATACCCCGATCATCTCTCTTGCACTTAAAAACCCACTTGGTTCCTATTGCAACTTCTCCTCGAGGTAACGGAACTAACTCCCACACTTCAAGTTTCCTAAACTGTGACAGTTCTTCCTGCATCTCTTCAACCCAAGAGTTGTCTTTTAGTGTCATTTGCACATTCTTCGGCTCTACTTGCGAGATGAAACATGAGTAGAGGCAAGTGTGAAAGGCATCAAAGTCATTGATCATCGACAATAACACTGTGTTGTTATTCAAACTACTCCTAGTCCTCACACCAGCATGAGGATTTCCTATGATACTCTCAACTGGATGATCCTTGTTAATCCTCGATGTTTCTATCTCGTCAACCCTAAGATTATCTCCTAAGTTCGATCCTATCTCACCTAACGAGGGAACGACTTCAAATTCCTCATTTTCTTCCTCATGAACACTGTCTTCGGAGTTAGAACTTGTTGTCTGATTTTCGTTTGTAGGCATTTCAGAATCATTTTCTGCTGGAGATCTATCTTCAGCTGTTGTAGGCTCAGAAGTTGATGGAAAGGTCATCCTCGGAAAACCTTGACCCTCGTCATTCAGATTTAATGACGTCAAATCCTGTTCGATTGTACTTGCATTTCCATCCAAAGGAATGTTAAATGATTCAAACAATTTGTCATAATAAAAAATCCATTCCGGACCAGTTTGAGGTTCATGTGTGTAACTTGTAACATCAATGTTATACACAATTTCTACTGTATCATTTGATTTGTTGAAAACCCTTTTATTTGGTGAGTTCGGCACATGACCTAGGAAGTATCCTTCGTCAGCCTTTTCACCAAACTTAGGTTGATGTTTTGTTTTCATTAACGTACATGGTACCCCAAATGGTTCGAATCCAGTTAATTTCGGTGGCCTTTTATTCGAAACTTCATAACAGGTTTTGTTCAGTGATTTGACAGTAAGGACCCTGTTTAAAACATGACACGCGGTATTCACTGCCTCCCCCCAAAACATGGTAGGAAGCTTTGAATCCGAGAGCATGGTCCTTGCTGCCTCAATCAAAGTCCTGTTTTTCCGTTCTGCCACCCCATTTTGTTGTGGCTCATATGGTGCACTAAATTGATGCACTATGCCCTTTAATAGGCAATATACACCAATAACCGTGTTTTTGAATTCCGTTCCGTTATCACTCCTGATACGTTTTACCCTCGTTCCGTAAGAGTTTTCCACTTGGTCTAAGAACCCGATTAGCTTGACAGCTGTCTCGTCCTTTGTACCTAAAAAGAAAACCCAAGAAAATCGTGAGTAATCATCAGTAATAACTAAACAATGCCAACTACCACCTATACTGCTTTTGTTGATTGGTCCGAACAGGTCCATATGCTACAAATCGAACGTGGCAGCTATTGAGTTCTGAGTCTTGGACTTGTGTGCCTTCTTGTGTTGTTTTCCTTTCTTGCACGGTAGACACTTGTCTTCAAACTGAAAACTCTTCATTGGAACACCTTGCACCAATCCATTTTTCGTTATGTAATTCATTTTTCTTAGGTGCAAGTGTGCCATGCGTCTGTGCCATAAAACTGATCCCGTCTCTGAAGCTTTCGATAGTAAACAAATTGGTCCCATCGAAGATTCCGGCTTGTTCATGTCTAGCATGTACAAGTCATTCTTCCTTGGAGCCCTCATCAGTATCCACTCTTCAGGTACTTTGAATCCCGGTTTCAGCACTAACGCCTCAGTATCAGTGAAATCTTCTTATCACAGATTTGAGATACACTAATGAGATTGTGAACCAGTTTATCAACGTGATAAACTTGATCCAGTTTGATAGTCCCATTAGTGACCACTCCAGTACCGGTGATAGTTCCTCCTTATTGCCAGCGAATGATACAAATCCCCTATTCCCTCCTTGAAGTCTGCGTAGACTTCTTTCCCCAGTCATGTGCCTAGAGCAACCACTGTCAACAAACCACTTGTTGTTTGGACCTGTAGTTATCTCCTGCACATGAAAGAAAAGAGGTTAGTTATCACGGGGAACCCAATCCATGACTGACTTGGTAATACCTTTTACGTCCACATACTTGAACTCTTTCAAATACCCATCTCTCCTTTCAAGTCACTTGGGTTTTTGATTTAGAGCCTGGTGTGGTGCCGAGTGATTTAAGTTCACTCTCGGCCTTTGTGTAGGCATTTGCTGTGGAGCTCTTGAATAGTTTCGATTATAAGGCATTTTCGATTGATATCCCTGAGCTCTACCTGGTGTTTGATATCTTACAGGAGTGTGTGACCTAACCGGAGTGTAAGCTCTGCTAGGTGTAGTACTCCTATAATTTTGTTGCGGTCCTGACCTAGATTGATTATTGACTCTATTTGGTGAATTAGTCTTAATCACTTCTTTGGTTCGACCTGACTCAGGTGTTTGTTTCACAACAGATTTTGGTGTGTCTTGCACAATTTTATAGGTGTTATGATAACCACTTGTGCTTGCAACACTAGTAGAAGGTTTATGTTGTTTCGGCTTTCCAGTGTTAGGTGTGGAGTCTACCTTCCTATGTGGACAACTAGAAGCAACATGACCCTTTTCATGACATCTAAAGCAAGACATTTTGTCAATCGACTATTTATGTGTGCCCTTTGACTTAGCTGTCTCACTAGTGTCTTGTTCTTTCGTCTCAACTATAGTGACTGGTTCCTCCTCTTGATCATTAAAGTCAATTTTGGCTTCTCTTGTAGGCTTATCACTAGAAGATGGCACAAATTTGACCTTCTCAATCTTGACATTATTACTAGTCACCTTAGCTTCTTTATCCTTAACTGGTTAAGACATAGGTTTAGGTGCTACCTCTGATTCAACTGGTTTTTCAGTTTTCTCTTGAGGCTGAGGTACATAGTTATCATTGAAAGGTGGAGGACTCTCATTATATCCTAAACCTACAGGCTTCTTAGACTGACGCTGTGCATTTAAGATCTTCCCTAGGTTGAGTGATGAGTTCCTAAACTTTTCCAGTTTACTATTCACCTCGGCTACCTTAACCTTAGATTCAACTAGCTCTACCTCTTTGATCTTAAGCTCTTTGGTCAATGCCTACAACATGTTCATACATCAGTTCTATTCTAACACACTGCTCACTCAGCTTGTCTTTCATAACTATGACATCTTGTGCATCTGCCTTAAGCTTATTCCTAAGGTCTTCCTTTATATCTAATAGGCTAGCGTTGTCTGATTTTATAGATTCATTTTGAGCATTTATATTTTGATTTGATTCTAGCACTAAGTTTAATCCATCATTAGACATAGCACACAAAGCACATAAATCACGAAAAATAGAGAAGTTCAGAATTACCTTGGCGTGATCTGATTCCACGTTGGCCATCTGTGCGGCGAACTCCAGAATCATCTGATCTTCTGACTTTTCTACGAACATAGGACTGCTATCATTCTGATTGATGTCCCCTGCCTGTTCCTCTGCTCCGACACTTCCAGTCTCCGTGACTTCAGCCATAAAGGCTCTAGAGTTGGACTCTGGATGTGTACTCCAGTCATATGTTCCATCGAGCTGTCTGTCAGATGTGACATTGGATAACAGACCAGCTATATTCGCCTGACTGCTTGAACTACCCTGCTGATATCTCCCTTGAGATTGATTCTGGTACTGGTTCTGGTAGTTCTCGACTTTAGGTCTTTGACACTCTCTAGTGAAATGTCCTAACCCTTGGCAGTTGTAACATTTAACTTTGGATTTATCAAACCCAGTCTTATTGTTACTGACATTGAGATTTCTGCCCGTTCTCTTGATGAACCTTTTAACTCGCTGAGTTACCATGGCCAGTTGCCATTGTAGATACATCTCCTCTAGATCATCAGGGTCCACCTTTATCATAATCCTCATCCCATAGCGCAGGATCGTGGATTTTCCCTTGAACACAATTGCCATAGGCGGCCACAAATGAAGCCAACAGATTTAGATGGTCTTCAACTGATTTTGCGCTCATTGTCATCTTTGAATACCCTTGAGATGTAGATGTTGACTGAGTTGGCTTTTCTTCTGGTCTAGAAAACCCTAAGAAAGCCCTGCTCACTGAGTCTTCTGCTTCAACCGGAGTCGATGTTTCACCCGAAAAGAATGCTGTTGCCGTCTTCACGTCACTTGCCCCTGAAGGTTTGGACTTCCCAAAATACATATTCGGATCCTGTACTTGGTCTTAATCCCGTTCCTTCTTCAGCAATTCAAAGTTGTAGGCCCTCAGCGTTCCTATGACATTTTCTAGAGTTAGAGTATAGAACTTGTCTTCATCATGTTTTATCAGCGCCACATACATCTCCCATTTGGCTGGTAAAGCTTCTATAATTTTGACAATCTTCTCTGAGTCACTATACTCGACATCATGGTTGTCTAACTCGGTTAACAAATGATAGAATTTGGTAATTGTGTCATCCAGCTTTTCGTTTTTCAAAGCCTTGAATATCGCAAACTACTACTTGAGCATTTCCATTCTATTTTTCCTAACCCTGGGATTTCCCTCACACCGTTTCTCCAAAGCATCCCACAATTCTTTTGCTGTGCGTTGATTGCGAAATGTGTGCAGGATCTCCTTAGATAAATCCATTCTAATGATCTAGAATGCTCGGTTCTCGGCCTCATAAAGCTTCTTATCATCATCTTTCATCTTAAGATATGACAAGACACGTTGCCGGCCTTCAACCTCTGTAGTAGGAGGAACATATCCCTCGTCAATACATATCCACATGCTCATGTCATTAAATCTAGTGAAGTCGGCGAACCTATCCTTCCACCAATAATAATCCTCCAATTTCATCAACTTTGGTGGAGAATTTGCTTTTCCGACCTCGTGGTCCATCTCAATAAACCTCTGTAAACTTGTCATTGTCTCAAAATTTTTGGAGTTAAAACTTAATTAATTTAATTCGAAATTAATTTAAATTAACTTTTTCGAACCTGAGTAAGTTCGAATTTAATTAATTTTAAACCTGTTTGGAATTAAATTCGAAAATAAGTTTGAACTTCAACTAAAATCGAAACAAATGACAAAGTCGAAGGTAAGACTAAATTCGAAATCCCTAAATTCGAATTTAATGGAAACTCGAAACTGAGCAAATTCGAAGTGGCCAAACTCGGATCAAACCCTAAGGAACTTCGAAAGGAGTGTATTTTTCTGACAAACTCAGAATTTGAGTAAACCCTAATACCCCCTAGATGTTCGAGCGCCGCAAGTTCGAAAAACGGCTAATACTTCGAATTTTTCAAGGTTTAAGATTAAACCAATATTTTTAAGAGTAAAAATATTGATTTCGATCAAAAACTTGAACTAATGCAAAGTATTTTCCGATATCTTACTTGATAAACTCGAAAATCCGTCCAAAAGTGTGATGTAACCGTCAAAACGTCAAGAAACCACAGATGTTTTTAGTGAACACGAAGAACACCACGAACACCCAATGGCTCTGATACCACTTGTAAGGTCTGCTCTCTATGGATCTATCTTTACGCGACACCTTCTAACGAGTGCGGAATCCTCGTTAGTGGCTTGACGGTAAGACCACACACACCGAAACACGAAGACTACCACAGTGATAGACGAACAACTAGAACGCCCCAACACTATGATACTCTCCGAACGAAACTCTCCAAATGCTAGCAAGTTCGAGATCGCCCTTTTGCTTAAACTCTCTGAAATCTGACAAGTCTCTGCAAAACTCTAATAATTAATTGAATTAACCCTTAATTATACTGACAGGTTCGACTTTGTCTAGGACAAATTCGAACTTGGCCCAAGGCCTATTCGAACTTGTCCTTCTAGACAAATTCGAACTTAGCCTATACTCGAACCTTATCTTTCAAACTTATATTTGAACTTATGTTTTAACTTATGTTTGAATTTATCTTTGTACTTTATGTTTGAACTTATTGCATTACATTACCCTAAGTTCAAACATACAATCAATCAATATCAACCATACATAATCAAACATATATATCAAACGCTTGTTATTATTCAATATCAAGTAAATTGGCTTACACAAAATGCTATCTAAACATAGACTGCTATCATCACACAGGATGTACTAACAGTCTCAAACCATTGAGATAACTACTGCTCTCCTCAGGGAAATTCTTCATCTTCCTGTTGCTGAAACCTATGGTAAACCACAGCATGAGGATGATCAAATGGGCAACCTGTTACGCTTTTGTGGCATAGCAGAACCAAAAGTTGGAGCTACGTTGTTTAGGACGGAGTTATCACCCACTTACAGTTTTCTATTCGCCTCTATGGTGATGTCTTTTGGCTACAAAGTCGGTTCCTTTGACCAGCTTAGCAGGGATGAAATTCCCATAGTCTTGAAGTTTGTGGATGGGACTACATTGAACATGTCGAGATGGATCTTTGTGAATTTGAGGAACTTGGTGCAGCAAGAACATCGTCATGCTTCTGTTAGATGCCCAAGATTCTTAAGCCTCATCTTCAAACATGTTTGTGGTGAGTCTCTCTATACTTCTCAACCATATATGTCAACTGCTGTAATTCCTGTGATAGGAAACAGAGTTTTTACACCCCAGTTCTTGCCAATGAACCCCCTATGTCAACACCAATGAGGAGGTTACTTGGTTTGGTGGAAGGACCCTCTTCTGTGAGGGTGGATCCAATGGCTCCTCTCAAAGGAAAATCCCAATCCAGGCCCAAGATGGTAAAAAGGGGCCTGGAATCGACTGAAGCTGAGTCTGTCAGCAAGAAGGCTAAAACAGTTAAGTCTAAGTCTTTCCTTCAGCCTCAGTGGCTGAGGGGGAGCAGACTCCTCACCCTAGTTCATTTGTTGAACCTGAAGCGTTTGTGGTTGGTGCCTCTGTGGCACCTGAGACCATCGAACATGTTAACCCTCCTGTTCCTAACCAAGTCTCACCTCCAGTCCAAACAGAACCCCTCATCACTTCCCCACAACATCCATCTTCCACTTCATCCCTCAAATCATATAATAGAAGCAAATCCCAAGCCAAAAAGAAACCATCATCCCCACTAGCCCCTCTGACACCTCCCAACAGGAACCAGTTGTACAAAATGAAACTACCACATCCACTATCCCAGCCTCCCAACAGGCTGAGGATATTGAAAGACAGGAGTCCACTCCACTCCATACTGAGTCCATACAGTCTCCACTTCATACTTTTCTTACACCATCTGAGTCTGCACGAGGTGTCATATCTGTTGGAACAGACCATCCACTAGATCAGCCTCAAACTTCTGCTCCTGGTGATGCAACTGTTCTACACCCAACAGCTACTGAAGGACCATATACCAAGGCTGATGAACCTGAGGGAATACACCATTCCTCTGTTGAGCCTGCTCCCCAAGTGCACATTCCACCATCAGGTTTCACCACTGATGATGTTAAAATGCATATCCCTTCTCCCCATGAAGAGGTGCCTGAAAACCAAGGTACTACTGAGGGAACCACCGCAAGTCTTAATGAAGGTGCTTCAATACAAGCAGCATCTTAAAGGCAACCAAGTCCTACCACTTCACCTCATGATGCAGATATAGCCTCTGCTGAAGGTTCCCTTGACCCTTCCAAGCTGGGCCTTCTCACTTATGCCCAAGCTATGTGATTACTCTCCAAAGTCTCCATGCCTTCCCCCACCAATCCACAAACTCCTACATCCTCTCCTTTACACTCACATTTCTCACCATCTACCTAATCCAAACAATCAACCAATACTCCTCCATCCCCCAAAGATCTTCCTTTGAAGGATCAGCTGTCTTTGCTGACCAACAAAGTTGGTTCTTTGGAAACTTCCATGACCTCCCTACCTTCTATCATATCAGACTCTGTGTCTTCTCAGCTTCAGGGGTTCCTTGATTTGTTCAGGACTTTTTTTCCGACCCTTGCTCCCCAAGCTGATCAATCCTCTCAGCTGCTTGCACTCACTGCACAACTGCAAACACTATCCTCCACTCTCTCAACAATTCTTTCTTCCCAACAGGACTCTGTGTCCTCACTGTCAGCTGTTTCCCAACAGCTATCAGCTCTCCTTGTGTGACACCCTTGCCACATTAACCACCAATTATCATTCACCCAGGATTAATCACCAACAAACACATAACATAATGATCTGATAGCTTAATAATAGTGCGGAAGCAAAATACATAAATAAAGTATTACAACAGAATTTAACACCCTACGGTGCTACAAAGGTTGCACATCTAAATCTATAAACTTGAACTGAATTACATCATCCCCAAATTATTACAACATTGATTTCATAAAACAAATACCAAGCTAAACAGTGGAAATCTTCAAACGCTTCAACTGATAACTTAGCTAGACGGTCCCGCAGCGGATTTCCCTTTTCCTGTAAAAATTCAACAACTAAAAGGGTAAGCTAAAGCTTAGTGAATACCAGATGATTTTCACACATTCTACAAATCTTTATGATGCCCCCAGAGTATCCGCGGTAACACATACCGTATACTCCACACGTATCCCAGATACGCAAACCTGAGCCGCAGCTCCTTCGAGCTGACACTCGGCATAAGAATAACCAACCATCTGAGGCGGACATTACATCGGGGATGACCTACTGTCTATCCTGACCACAGAGGTGTCAAACTCTTGGTCATATAGCACAGTAACATCAGAGTACAGATGCGACCACGCAGGTCCATCGAAAGGATGCACAACAAATGAACGGACATGCAACAAATATGAATGTGCATCAACATAAACGCATGTTAGTAGAATGCCAAACGAACATGAAACAACAGGCCTCAGCAGGCAATGCAAACATAAAGCAGATGCAGACATGTTAAAAATCAAAGGTACTCACAGTGGGTGCGTTATTAATCTTTAAGCAAATTTTATTTCTCCTCGGGATTTCAACCGGATCAACCAAGTACCCCACTGTGGGTTAAACAACACCACAAGGGACCTGTAAGTCATTTGTAACAACACATTGTGTCAATAACTTGTTTAATCTCATAAAACTTAATTTTATAATTATTGCAAGGTTTTGGTCCCAATTTCGGATCTATGTCCGAATTCGGACCCCACCCGAATTCGGACCCCCAATTCGGTTCTCAATATATGCCCTATTTCGGACCTATGCCAAATTCGGACCACATCCTAATTCGGTCCATATCCGAATTTGTTCAGCAACCGAATTCGGACCCTCATCCGAATTCCAACACTTAGAAATTATTTTGCTAATTTTGAACATCAACATTTCGGATCCTGTCCGAATTCGGTCCGGATCCGAGTTCCTGCTGGATCCGAATTCGGACATCCGAGTTCATATTGGTGCAGTCTTGATATTTTTTTCCAGATTTAATCCAAGTCATTTTTGGTACTAAATTTAATACGTGAAATAACTTACACCAACTAAAATATACTTGATTACAACCATTTTCTATCACTAAAGTAACACATTTACATACCAAATTTATCCCCTTTTGACCCTTTTTGTACAAGCCGTCGCACACACACACATTAACACACACAAGTCTTCGAAAATCATACTTATAATGCGAATCAGAAGCTGAAATTTAACATATAGCATCTCATACACTAGATTTAGATAAATCCATAACAATATATTACATGCATCAACATCTTCAACTCCAAATCTAATTTTCGGTTTTTATCAAAACCGAACCCAAAAACCATCAAAATCGTAGTGTTGATGAAATGTTTACCTTAATTCGATGATTGCAGATGTTTTAGTTCCTTGAATGCAATCTTATTCCAGATTTTCAGCTTCAAAATCCAATCTTTGATGATCTTCAAATTTTTAGAGAGAGAGAGAGAGAGCCGAGAGAGTATAGTTGTAGAGAGAGAGTGAGTTAGTTCAAAATGAAAGACTAAGGGCCTTTTATTCCATAATTTCAACTTTTGACACTTTTAGCCCCTTAACTTATCCGGTTCCAATAAATACTGAGTTTGTCTTAGTTTTACCCTTACTAATAATTATAAATCATAATAATAATTCAAAATTCCAAAGCTTCATAATTTCTCAAAATAGCAACCAACTTTCATAAATCAACTTAACTTACAAATTTAAACTTAATAAACTTCAATTATAATAATTTTAATCCGAGGATGTTACAGCATGGGCTCCACCACGCTCAACTTCGTCCTCGAAGTTACTCGGATATGAAAAGTTGCGGATATTTCTTTAACATCTCAGACTTAGGCTCCCACGTATGATTTGCTCCTTTGTGATGCTTCCAACGAACAAGCACCATCTCTATTTCCTTGCTTCTCAACTTCTTTACTTTCGTATCTAGCACACACTCCGGCTCTTCAACATACCGGAGCCTTTCATCGATTTGCAATTCAGTGTGATCTGCCCAATCTTCGTTTTCGGCAGTGAATGACTTCCTGAGATTTCCCACATGGAATACCGGGTGTATGCCTGACATTTCTTCCGGCAACTCTAAACGATATGACTGGTTTCCAACTTTTTCTATTATCTTAAATGGCCCAACAAATCTTGGAGCCAGCTTTCCTCTTTTTACAAAACGTGTAACACCCCTCATAGGTGACACCTTCAAATAAACCCAATCATTTATATCGAAACTGATTGGCTTGTGCCTCCTGTCGTAATAACTTTTCTGGCGATCCTGGGCCGCCTTCATATTCTGTCTCACCAACTGAATCTTTTCATTCGTTTCTTGTAGTAATGCCGGCCCAGCAATCGGCGTTTCACCGGTTTCCCTCCAACATGTAGGAGTCCTACATCTTCTCCCATACAATGCCTCAAACGGCGCTTTCTTGATCGTCGCGTGGTAACTGTTGTTATATGAAAACTCGATCAGTGGCAAATGATCGTCCCAATTGCCACCAAGGTCCAACACACACGACCGCATCATATCTTCAAGTGTCAGGATAGTCCTTTCACTTTGACCATCGGTTTGCGGACGGTAAGCCGTACTCATAGCAATCCTCGTTCCTAACCCTTCTTGTAATGCCGACCAGAAGTTGGAAGTAAATCGGCTATCCCGGTCCGATACAATAGACTTTGGCACCCCGTGTCTAGAAACTATCTCAGCCACATAGATCTGTGCTAACCTTTCCAGAGAATATCCTTCCCGAATCGGAATAAAGTGTGCGGACTTAGTTAACCTATCGACTATCACCCAAACTGCATCGTGTTGACGCCTAGTCTTCGGCAACTTTGTAACAAAATCCATCGTTATGTGTTCCCACTTCCATCCCGGAACGGAAAGCGGTTGCAAACTACCGTATGGTTGCTGGTGTTTGGCTTTCACTAACCGACAAGTTCGGCATCTCTCCACGTACTGTCCGATATCTTTCTTTAATCCGGGCCACCAGAAGTCTGCTTTCAGCTCGTTGTACATCTTTGTGCTCCCGGGATGTACAGAAAACTTAGACTGATGAGCTTCTTCTATTATCACATTTCTCATGCCTCCATACTTTGGCACCCAGATTCTTCCGTAAACTCCTTTCAGACCCGATTCGCTCGTTTCCATATTCTTAATCTGTGCCCTTATATCCTCAGCACCAACATTCTCGTCTTTCAAGGCTTCCTCTTGAGCGGCCTTGACATCATCAATAATAGTGGATGTTAACATAGTAGATGTTAACGTGTAACAGCAATCCTTGGCATATGCTTTGCGACTCAAAGCATCGGCTACCACATTAGCCTTCCCGGGATGATAAAGGATTTCACAATCGTAATCCTTTATAAGTTCCATCGAACGTCTCTGCCTCATATTGAGCTCCTTCTGACTAAATATGTATTTTAAACTCTTATGGTCAGTGTATAACTGACACTTAGTTCCATACAGATAGTGTCTCCATAATTTCAGTGCAAAGGTGACTGCAGTCAACTCCAAGTCATGAGTCGAGTAGTTCTTTTCGTGCTGCTTTAATTGTCTCGAAGCATAAGCTATAACTTTTCCACGTTGCATCAATACCGCACCAAGTCCCAACTTCGAAGCATCCGTGTATACCACAAAGTCCTCATTACCCTCTGGTAGGGCAAGTATCGGTGCTTCACTTAACGTCTTTTTCAAAATATCAAACGCCTCCTGCTGCACAGTTTCCCATACAAACGGTGCATTCTTCTTCGTCAACACCGTCAAAGGAACGGCAATTTTCGAAAAGTCCTTTATAAATCTCCTATAGTAGCCCGCCAACCCCAGAAAACTTCTGACTTCAGTAGCTGAACGAGGCGGCTCCCAGTTTCTTACCGCTTCTACCTTAGCCGGATCTACAGAAATTCCGGCCCCCGATATCACATGCCCTAAGAACTGAATCTGTTGTAGCCAAAACTCACACTTTGAGAACTTGGCATACAACCTTTCCTTTCTTAGCAATTCCAATAACTCTTTTAGATGATCAGCGTGTTCGGCTTCAGACTTTGAATACACCAAAATGTCATCTATAAAAACAATTACCGACTTGTCCAACATCGGTCTGCAAACTCGGTTCATCAAATCCATAAAGACAGCCGGGGCATTGGTTAACCCGAAAGGCATAACCAAGAACTCGTAATGCCCGTAACGTGTCCTAAAAGCTGTTTTAGGCACATCTTCCTCTCTAACTTTTAACTGATGATATCCCGACCTCAAGTCAATCTTAGAAAACACACAAGCTCCATGTAACTGGTCAAACAAGTCATCTATCCGCGGCAGCGGATACTTGTTCTTGTTTGTCAATTTATTCAGCTCCCGGTAATCGATGCACATCCTCATGGTGCCATCTTTCTTCTTAACAAATAACACCGGAGCTCCCCACGGCGATGAACTTGGTCGAATAAAACCCTTGTCTAACAACTCCTGGAGTTGTGTCATCATCTCTTTCATCTCGGTTGGGGCAAGGCGATAAGGAGAACGAGCTACCGGTGCAGCTCCAGGGATCAGATCAATTCTAAATTCCACTTGTCTCTCAGGCGGCACGCCAGACAAGTCTTCCGGAAACACATCCGGGAATTGTGATACAACAGGCACATCGGCCAACGTCTTCTTCTCCGCCTTGGCATCTATAGCATATGCCAGGTAAGCGTCACAACCCTTTGCAACAAGCTTTCGAGCTTTTGCAACAGTCAACAAACACAGATCCCCACTTCTCCTATCCCCATAAATACAGATCTCATGCCCCTCCGGAGTAGTTATCTTGATCATACGCTTCTTACACACTATATGGGCTTCATTCTCTATCAACCAATCCATCCCGATAATCACATCAAATTCACTAAACTCGATCGGAATCAAGTCCAAATTGAAGACTACATCTTCAATCACTAAGGTGCAGTTTCGGTATACATGATCTACTTTAACTAGAGTATTACTAGCAGTTTCAATATCTAGTACCGCAGATAGTTTAGACAAAGGTATGGCAAGTTGTTGTGCAAACATAGTAGATACAAACGACCTATTGGCACCCGAGTCAAATAATACTCTTGCAGGTAAAGAGTTTACAATAAACATACCCGTGACCACCTCCGGGTTTTCCCTAGCCTCTTCTGCAGTGATTTGAAAGGCACGAGCCGGTGCCCTTTGCGACTGACCCCGACCTCGGTTAACTGAACCGCCGCTTGAACCTCCTGAAGATCGTGTTGATGTTGGAGCAGCAACTGCTGGGGTATTCTTTCGACAATTCCGACTATAGTGCCCCCATACTCCACACTTATGGCAAGCATCAGATCTCCGTGGGCATTCATTTTGAAAGTGGCCCAACTCTCCACAGCAAAAACACGCACGCCCGTTGGTGCACTTACCGAAGTGTTCCAGATGACACTTGTTACAATACTGCGGTTCGGTGTTGATAGAGTAAGCACGTGCGCGACCAGAAGAACTAGACTGTCGGCGATAAGACTGTTGCGGCGAGTACTGTGATGATCGTGAAGAACCAGAGTAGCCTCCTTCGCGTTGGCGTTTCGGTGGTGAAGGTTGAGTTGGGTTGACTGAAGCAGCAGCGGACCCCATCACGTATCCCGACATACCCAAGATCTGTTCCACATTCCTGGCGGCCTCCAGCAAACCAGCCAATGT
>JAANYP010001318.1:0-30000 GCA_020465985.1 Centrapalus pauciflorus
CGGTTCGGTTGTTTTTTGTATTTGGTGTGTCGTTGTTTGGGTCTTTATTCGTTCGTTTGCACTCTTAAAATTACGGTGTTTCAAAGGGTTTGAGGGCCTTGGATTGAGTCCGGGGACAATAACGTCCTAAGCTCTTGAAAACTAGTTCACTTTCGGTTGATAATACCCTAACCTTATCCCACTCTGCGGGCTTTTCTTGTGGTTCGGGGGTCTTACGTGTACGCGTTATTTGAATCGCTCTAGGTGACATTGACTCGAAACAGGATGTTTGGATTGCACACGCTTTAGCCCATTCTCCGGGTCTATTGTGGCTTATAGTTGCCGGATTGGCTTCTTTCTCCCCCCTCTTCTGTGCGTTCTAGGCCTTTCCTGTCGCTGCCTGCTCCTTGTTCCTTGTTTGTTTCTGCCTTGTTGCTGCCTGCTCTTTGCTCCTGCCTCTTCCCTGGTCTAGCTGGATTCCTGCGCCCTTCTTGCCCATGTTGTCCGCTTCCTGGCCTTGCCGCGCTGCCTTGCCCGGCTCGTTGCTCTTGTGTGGCTTGGTTTGTTGGCTTTCTCCCCTCGTTGCCTCCCCTCTTCTTTGTCTGGCTCCCCTGCTTGGGCCGCTGTTGGCCCTTCGTGTTGGTTTCCCTCGTCGTTGCCTCTTCCCTTTTGTGCTTGCTTCCTTCCTCGCTGGGTTCTTGCCTGGTCTTTCCGTTTTGTCTTCTTGGGTCGCCTTTTTGCCCTCTCCTTGCTTTTGCTTGGTCTTCCCGGACTCTTCCACCGGTAGGCTTCCTTCGTCCTGTTTCCCCGCCCCCGCTCTATGTTAGCCCCCCCTGTTGCGGTAACCCCCGACCATCCAAAACACAATTTTGGGGCAGCAAGGTGGTCATGGCGCGACCCAGGGGAGGGTAGCGCCGCGACCAGGCTTCTGGTCTGGTCCAACTGCACCATTCAAGCCCCCAATGCTCACCAAAGTCCCTAAAACCTTCGTAACTGATTTTGTAACTTTGGAGCGACTTTACTAACCATATTTATAGCATATTAAGGTCAATTAGACACCTACAAACATATTAGAATGATTTCATAACCTTCCTTGATTCAATGGAGCTCATACGGACTCCGAACGAGTCCGAAAATGACCGAAAGCTCCAACCGACAACACTAAGCTCCATTTGAGCTCATTTTCAATTCTAATCAATTCCATAGCAATATTTGACATATTTAGGCTATTATTAGGTATTCATAGTATATTCAAACATTTAATTCATCTCGACAATGATTAGGAACTCATTGGGGCATTTCACCGAACACTTGGTGTGCGGTTTCGACTAAAAACACCAAATTGAGTTCTGGCACATACTTTGTGTTTCCCAACTCATGCAAACACTTTAATAACACAATTGAACACTTTCCAAACATATTATACTATAACATAGCATGCTATTACTTCATGGAGTTCATACGAACTCCAAGTGAGTTCTAAATGACCAAAACCCAAACTAAGCTTTCAAAACTACAAATGAGTTCCTACTAGCTTCTATTTAATTCCATTGTTATATATAACATATTTGGGCTATGTTTAGACATTCAATTTATATTTAATCACTCAATTCAACCCAACAATGGTTAAGAACTCATTGTGGCATTTCACCGAACACTTGGCGTGCGGTTTTGGCTCCAAACACCAATCTTGAGCCTTTGCCCGAGTTTAACCCCAACCAATACATGGAATCATTAATCTAACATATTAAGATCATTTTATACTCTTCCCACACATTTAAATCATCAAAGATTGCCAATTGGTTCATATGAACTCTTTTAAGTTCACAAATGGGTTAAAACTCAATTTACCACTTAAAAGCTCCAAATGAGCATCTACTTAAATCCATTTGATTCCATAACAATATTTAACATTTATGGATGAAGATTTAGCATATCTATCTTATTAAAACATCAAAATCAAATCCATAACCCATTGGAGCTCATTTGAGCCCTAGCTTGGGTTCAAACCAAAACTAACTCAAACTACCAATGTAGTTGCATATTATGGCTCCATTTTGATCATATAACAACATATTAAAAGATTGGAGCCATTACGAAACATTTCAACATGAACCCATTTAGGGTTTTTCATCTCCAAAAATGGAGGAATAGCAATAAGATGAAGAAGAGAATGAAGAAGATGATTATACCTTTAATGTTAGCACCAAATGATGATTTCTAGCCTTCAATCTTCAACCTTAATCAAGAATCCCACAAAACCTAGCTTTTTCTCCTTCTTCTTTCTCTCAAATATTGCAAAAATGGTGAGTGTGTGCAAGTGTGTGCATATGGACGATTTTAAAGAGAAAGGGGGGAAAGGTTTGGCCTTTGGCCCCCTTTGCCCCTCCCACTTATCTCACACACACATTACCCCCTTCCTAAACATTCCTTCAATTTTATTTTGATAAAATACCAAAGTACATTACCCATTTTTGGTTAATGAAATACTAACCACATTATATTTCATTTTTATCATACACATCTCAATAATAGTAAATGTCATAAATTCTTGGCAATTAACTCGTAATATTGCCCTTAAGCTCACAATTTTAATAGTTCAATAAAATTAGTTACCTCTTTAGTCAATAATACTATTATCTCCAATTAATAATAATTATTCCAATAACTATATTAACTCAACATTATTAGGAATATAATTACCTCCTAATTATTTGGGGTGTTACAATTCTTCCCCCGTTAAAAGATTCCGTCCTCGGAATCCTAAGACTCAACACAATACAAGGTGATTTAAAGACCACATGTCTTATTACACCGCAAGGCTAATTTACACTTTCCGAATATGCATAGGCAATGAGCACACAGAGATGAACAGATGCTAGCGACATCACATCCAAACAACAATCATTTCAAATAGTTACGTTTACCCAACGACATAATCCTAGTTGCATTACGCAACGCATCCCCGCTAGATCACTCACATGATTTTACCGAGTCAAATGACATAATAAGATCCTATACACATAGTATTACCACCAGACCACGTGATATTCAAGCATCTGACCATGAACATAATCTAGTCACATTAAATGACTTTATCATTCTAAATCAACATATCGGTTCAATTGTTCTCTAAAAACTATTATTCATCCGTCAAGTAGCTTCAATATGCCATTTTTATTTATTTCAATATTTTATCACATTACCGACATGTTAGAAGACAAAATTTTGTTGCATCAAGCAAACAACGATCAATTAAGTGCTCAATTGAGACTTAGAGCTAGTCCACAATAGTTTGCTCACTTTCAACTTAGAGCTCATCCATAATAGTTTGCTCAATTTCAACTTAGATCTCATCCACCCTTACTCACAAATTAAGGGTTTTTTACCAAATATTCAATTTCTTTAGACAAGTTGGTTCTTATATTTTAAGCCAATATACTCCCCTTTCACAATGTAGGAGTACACGCAAATTTTCACGTTTAACTTCAATGTGATGACACATGTCATCTATTCAACCACACTCATTGACAAAACAATTGCCGCCAAACCCCAAAAAAATCATTATTGGTTTAACCTCATTTATAGTCATTTGACTAATCTTGGGGGCACAAATTGTCTACTTCCCCCGTTGCGCTAACGCAACTCCTAAATTTTACAGGAATTTACCATTAAACGTCAAATTTTTTTCCATTTTCAAATACAAAATTAGTTCTATTGGGGATAATTTCCCAGGCGTTGCCATCAAATTTGACACCGCCTAATGCTACTCATAGCAACTAAAATTTTACAAGGAACTTTTGCATCTTAAAGTTCATTTAGGTTTTGGCTTACCAACCGGGTGGTAGTTAAAATGCCACTTATTTACCCGGATTATCAATTTTTAATCAAGATTAGTTATTGCTTACTAGCAATAAAATTCATTACTTATATAAAGTCGGGGTGCTATCAGCACCATTTGACTAGACCTCACGTCTACCATTACATAATTATGTCATACTACCACAAGATTGAGGTTGGCTCCCTAATTAAACCAACTTATTGAACATGCATTAATTCCATCTTAACGACAATTTGTCAAAATGATTCAAATAGGACGCAACAACAACATAAAAGCGTCTCAAGGAAACATTACGGAGGTCATAATTGGAAGACAATGCTTCCACTACGAAGATTCATACTCGGCTGTAGCTCCAGCCTCGTCAAAATTAGCCTTCCATCAAAGGCATTCGCGAATCATGTGGCCCACATAACCACGTTCCCGACAAACTAATCACCACATTGGACATCTAGGTCGAATATGTCATATCTCTCCACATTTATGACACACTAGGTCGTCCTTCAAACACTCTTATTTATGAAACTTTATACGCTTCGAAAATCAATGTCGAGATTTAAATCTCGAATATTGAGGCAGAAAAGACACCTCAACGAAGAGTGACCTACAAACGCACATAGGGATCAACTTCCCTCGGATAAACCACACATAATGGCCAAACTAATTCATTAGGAACTATGTTCATAGCTCCCATTGGAAAATGGACCTCGCGGTCCTGACAAGACAAATCACACTCGCGGAGTCGAGTACACTTTACAACACACCTGAAGGAAGGAATATCACAATTTTCTTTTACAATATTAGATGACCTTAATGTCATAAATCACACAATAAGCATATTTCATTATAGCCAAGCGACATTAAGCCTATATGGCTAACACAAGACTCTCATGTCAAGCTTCTTATCCTCAATCGACCCAATCGGTCGCTACACCTATACATTCAAGGTTCAATACATGACGTGGGTACACACGTCTTCAAATTATTTTATACCCAACAACTAGGGTACATTTATTCATATTTCACTCTCAAATCTCCTCCATACAATCACCATTTTAAAAATGACAATGTCGAACCCAATGTCGACTATAGATAATATATATATACTTCAATTGTACATATCATCACGCAAAATTTGCATAAGTCTACCCAAAGTATCCCCATCCTAGGCCAGAGTTCAAACCTATGTTTGTTGTCATAATATTTGCCTAGGTGGGTCAATATAAGCATCATCCAAGGGTTCAAGGGTGTGTATCGTGCACTATACTCAGTCGATGAACCACGTCTCTGATACCAAATTGAAACACCCATACAACAATAATACATATTTTAGTGTAATTAACAATAATTTATACATCAATACTTGCGGAATTAGGGTAGAATTAAAACTTTTACAATTAATGCATCATAAGTGATGCATCCGAATAAACAACTATTGAATCTACAAGGTTACAGGTCATGATCCTGCAAACGAATAGTCAAGGCCAAGAGGTCGACTAACCCAAACCCAACACAATCACCAAAGCATACCGTTAGTCTCGAGTCTACACTTTGAATAACGAGGAAGAATATACTCTTCCCGCTCGATAGCTCAAACCTGCAAAAGGTTAACAACTAAAGGGGTAAACAACAAAAGTTGTTTAGTGAATTCCAGGATTAATATAAATAACAATTAACATGCTAACCATGTATATCCAACACATAATTTCAATCAACTAAAGATATAGGGGCCAAGGATGGCCAATGCCAAGATAGAATGGGATCACCTCATCCTCGTTGAGGACTATCGGTGTCCCACACCAATTATTTACCTATTCGAATTCTCAACAAGATGACTCATCTCACTAAGGACTATTAGCATTCACGATATTTACCAATGTCACATATTCCACCGTCACCGCCCGGCCTAGCCGAGTCAAGGTGAGGACCAACTCAACTCTTGGAATCCACTACACCGCTAGACATAGTCGAGCCAAAGTGGGGATTCCAACGCGTGTCATAGTAGCACGTTGTAACGCTTTTGCAAAGATGCCTTACCAAATCGGCACGTTACATTACCACAGTACGTACTACTAATAACTCCAATTCAAAGGTGTGAACAAACATGCTTGCGGCCCAACGTGTCATAATCATCGCCACGAAGGCGGCCCGTTGCCGTCCTCACATGATGTCAACACCGCCACCAGGATATAACTCATGCTTGCAGCCCAACGTGTCAAAATCATCGCCCGCAGGCGGCCCGTTGCTGTCCTCACACGAGATAATCCCATCCAAATCCAAATACCACATACCCCATGGTCGTCTAGGGTTCCCTGTCAAAGTCGGGAGTGGTATTGCCTCTAGCAAGTACGAGGCTGTCCCTAGCAAGTACGTGACTTCCGACGGTGCAAGTATGTCGGCATCTGGCATCCAAAAGGGCCAGGAATATTTCATGGATATCCAAAAGGGGTCCGAAACGCATTCCTCAACAATTTAGGGTTCAATATGACTCATGAGAGTCTATATCGGTCCATAAGACCAATTAGAAGAAACCATCTATGTGGTTCTACTAATCATACCGCAACAATGGTTCTAACATATCATCGGGGTCGTTTAACATTACTAATAAGCCTACCGGTTGAATAGTCCTTTATGCCAAATCAAAATCAATTAGATTTCCACGAATGCGACCCAATATACAACTTAAAGGACCATGCATATATCCCAGCTATTATTAATCAATCACAAAAGTGAATAGTCCAACCTACTAGGTTAACCAACACGAATTGCCATCTTCCAATCATTGTTATCCATACAAATAAGTAGGTAAGCATACTATATGAGATGCACCACAAACCAATCCACAACAATATCAACTAGCATGGCAATTCATCTTCAATTCATGATGCATGACAACATGTTCAATAAGGCTACAATGAATCCATCTATAACATGTGAATATGCATGATCAAGTAGCATGTCATCAACAAATGCATAAACAACAATTAACATGTAATCATTCATCTACATTAGTCCTAGAACTCACAGTGATTGGTTTAGAAGATTCCAATGCCGTCAAATAAAGCCACAATAGCCCGGAGAATGGCTAAAGCTTGCAATCAAACTCCTTTCGAGTCAATTCACCTAGAAGCATTCATAACGCGTACACGTAAGCCCCCGAACACAAGATAAGCCCCTAAGAGTGGGATAAGGGTATTGGGTTATCAAACCGAAAGTACTAAGTTCATATGAGGCCTTAGGAGTTCCGGACTCAATCCAAGGCCCTCAAACCCTTTAAACACCTAATTTAGAGGTGCAACGAACGAATAAGACCCAAACACCGACCCCCGACCAACCAAAACACAATTATGGGGCAGCAAGGTGGTCATGGCGCGACCCAGGGGAGGGTAGCGCCGCGACCAGGCTTCTGGTCTGGTCCAACTGCACCATTCAAGCCCCCAATGCTCACCAAAGTCCCTAAAACCTTCGTAACTGATTTTGTAACTTTGGAGCGACTTTACTAACAATATTTATAGCATATTAAGGTCGATTAGACACCTACAAACATATTAGAATGATTTCATAACCTTCCTTGATTCCATGGAGCTCATACGGACTCCGAACGAGTCCGAAAATGACCGAAAGCTCCAACCGACAACACTAAGCTCCATTTGAGCTCATTTTCAATTCTAATCAATTCCATAGCAATATTTGACATATTTAGGCTATTATTAGGTATTCATAGTATATTCAAACATTTAATTCATCTCGACAATGATTAGGAACTCATTGGGGCATTTCACCGAACACTTGGTGTGCGGTTTCGACTAAAAACACCAAATTGAGTTCTGGCACATACTTTGTGTTTCCCAACTCATGCAAACACTTTAATAACACAATTGAACACTTTCCAAACATATTATACTATAACATAGCATGCTATTACTTCATGGAGTTCATACGAACTCCAAGTGAGTTCTAAATGACCAAAACCCAAACTAAGCTTTCAAAACTAAAAATGAGTTCCTACTAGCTTCTATTTAATTCCATTGTTATATATAACATATTTGGGCTATGTTTAGACATTCAATTTATATTTAATCACTCAATTCAACCCAACAATGGTTAAGAACTCATTGTGGCATTTCACCGAACACTTGGCGTGCGGTTTTGGCTCCAAACACCAATCTTGAGCCTTTGCCCGAGTTTAACCCCAACCAATACATGGAATCATTAATCTAACATATTAAGATCATTTTATACTCTTCCCACACATTTAAATCATCAAAGATTGCCAATTGGTTCATATGAACTCTTTTAAGTTCACAAATGGGTTAAAACTCAATTTACCACTTAAAAGCTCCAAATGAGCATCTACTTAAATCCATTTGATTCCATAACAATATTTAACATTTATGGATGAAGATTTAGCATATCTATCTTATTAAAACATCAAAATCAAATCCATAACCCATTGGAGCTCATTTGAAAACTAGCTTGGGTTCAAACCAAAACTAACTCAAACTACCAATGTAGTTGCATATTATGGCTCCATTTTGATCATATAACAACATATTAAAAGATTGGAGCCATTACGAAACATTTCAACATGAACCCATTTAGGGTTTTTCATCTCCAAAAATGGTGGAATAGCAATAAGATGAAGAAGAGAATGAAGAAGATGATTATACCTTTAATGTTAGCACCAAATGATGATTTCTAGCCTTCAATCTTCAACCTTAATCAAGAATCCCACAAAACCTAGCTTTTTCTCCTTCTTCTTTCTCTCAAATATTGCAAAAATGGTGAGTGTGTCCAAGTGTGTGCATATGGACGATTTTAAAGAGAAAGGGGGGAAAGGTTTGGCCTTTGGCCCCCTTTGCCCCTCCCACTTATCTCACACACACAATACCCCCTTCCTAAACATTCCTTCAATTTTATTTTGATAAAATACCAAAGTACATTACCCATTTTTGGTTAATGAAATACTAACCACATTATATTTCATTTTTATCATACACATCTCAATAATAGTAAATGTCATAAATTCTTGGCAATTAACTCGTAATATTGCCCTTAAGCTCACAATTTTAATAGTTCAATAAAATTAGTTACCTCTTTAGTCAATAATACTATTATCTCCAATTAATAATAATTATTCCAATAACTATATTAACTCAACATTATTAGGAATATAATTACCTCCTAATTATTTCGGGTGTTACACATACCAAATACATGCATCGCGTGATGCATCAATGATCATTTAATCTAAAGGTTGTGGTTGGTTATTTTTTTGGTTCCCGATGCATATGGTGTCCCATAGAACCTGACCCTATATATATATATATATATATATATATATATATATATATATATATATATATATATATATATATATATATATATATATATATATATATATATATATATATATATATATATATATATATATATATAAAAGGAATAAAAGGATATGCATGAGGGATCAAGCATCATTCATTACTTTTAACATGTGAAAGCCATTGGGTCTCCATACCTTGACTCTTTTGGTCACTCAGTTATAATCTATATATATAATAAAAGAGAACACAAATTAACACTTGTCATCACCATATTTCATTTAAAAAGATAAATACATGTTATTATTTTTAAAATAAAATAAAATAAAAGATAAATATAATACATTATTTCAAAGATAAATACAAATATTAATAAATAATTAATTTTATCCACAATCTTACATTATCTAATTATGTTATTTATCATCATTATCTATTTGACATTTGATAAATTTTAGCTAATTTTAATCTAAACTAAAAAAAAAAAGACTTTATATAATTTATCTATAAACTTCAAATAAATTATTAAAATAAATAAGATTTTATTATAAATGAAAAAAATACAATATTATTATATAACATCAGATGTTGACTTAATTACAAAAATACCACCATGTTTTTTTGAGCCTTATATCAACATTTTATCAATTCCAATGACCAACATTCCTTCTCACACATTAAAAGTTTCTCAGAGGATCTCACCCCATATTGATTCACCATTTTTTGAATACATAAATAATGAATCATAAATTCCGGATTAATCAAATTTGGATTTTAAATTAAAACTTTAACAATAAACATGTCTGTATAATGAAAGGATAATTACTAATTAGACATTTAAGGATTTATTTACTCATTTACTAAAATAGGGTTTGAATAAATTTATCTTCTAAAAAAATACTTCATATAGCGTGGTATCTCGAGACACCTTTCATCGTAATAAAGTGCACTAAAAGGTGTCATCCTTAAAAAAACTTTTTAATTTTCATAATCATTTTTAAATTAATGTCACACACATTATATGTGAATTTTATATACATTCACACTTTTTACGTCCTTAAAAATTATTTGAATGATCATCGAAGTGAATATACCATTCACATGATTATTTTTTACTATTCACAAAATTTAGTTTTAAATCTTGATGTATAAAGGTACAATCGTTTTGATTAAAATCTTATAATGTTGACTTATACATGTATATGTAAATAAATTATGAGAATGATCTTTCATTTCGGGGTGCTCTGGATTTGCTGGATTTCTTCTGTTATGTGTGTGTGTTTTTTCAAGAGTAATAAAGTATTTAAAAAAATCTGGTAAATCGAGAATGTCATAATTTTTTTTTCTAGTTTTTCACATTCACATATATAAATCAATATTATAAAACTATTCATCAAAAGAATCATATATTTATATATTAGTATTTGAATGATAACTGTTGTGAATATACGAAATATTATGTGAATAGCGCTCATTCACATAAAATTACGGTAAATGCTCAATCATTCATAAAAATTCTCATACTGTTCTAATGCGTTTATATAATTTTTACAAGTAGTCTTATATTATTAATTTAAATATGATTTTAAAAAAATTAAAATGTATTTAAGGGAGGTACCTTGTAACATCCCACATCGGTGGAGAGGATAAACCAATATGCCCATATAAGGGTGAGGTTGTGTCTATTGCGAGCCTTTGGCTTGGCTTCCAAAAACAAAACCGTGCGGCCTTTACCAAAGCGGACAATATTTTGTCTCGGGGTGGTCTGGGTTGTTATAATTGGTATCAGAGCCAGACATCAGGTCGATGCGCACAGCGGGGACGTTGTGTTCCCATGGGGGAGGGATTGTAACATCCCACATCGGTGGAGTGGAGAAACCAATATGCCCATATAAGGGTGAACTTGTCTTTATCCATCAAGACGCGTTTTGGGACGGGCCTTTGGCTTGGCTTACAGAAACAAAACCGTGCAGCATTTGCCAAGCGGACAATATCTTGTCTCGGGGTGGTCTGAACTGTTGTATATCTTCATGGCAAACTTTTTTAAACCGGGAACCAATGAATCACTTTAAAGTTTTATTTTTTCGTGCAATATTTAATTTTTTAATCATGTTAATATTCAGTTTGTTTTATAAATATATTATTTTTTTTAAATAATTAAATCATGAGAATTTATATGTGCATAAGCTTTTGTCTTTATGTAGAAAAAGTTATAAATAAAGACGATGTTTACACAAAAATAATATTTCATGATTTATGAATTTGGGTTCATTTTGATAGACCTTTGACTTGTTTGATACATTTTATTTTGATTCGTTTTTTTTCAATAGTTCATTTTTAATTTTTTTGTTACCATTAAAATAAGTAAAGATAACTACATATAACTTTTTTCTTTGGGTAAAAGGTGGTTACTTGACAACAAAATTATACAAATATTAGAAAAAATAACATCCATAGGACTATTCAACCAACAAGAGTAAGCATAGAACAAACCATCTAACAAGAACATGCTAAGAAAGAAACGAAAAACCATGCCTCTCAAGCCGGATATTGGCTGATAATTTAAGGCTTAAGGTCACTTACGGTCATGAGTTTCATCCGAACTGATAACAGATAACTTAAATGTATCCAAATTTAAGTTTTCTATATATGTACGAGTGATGTCCTATTTTTCTAACATGATGATAATGTCCCTAGGTATTACAACTTTTCTTATGAATAAATGATATATCCATGTAAAGTTAATCATTATAATTTTTATTAAACACGAGTAAAATAAAATTATACAATTTGCACAAAAGATTCTTTTGGAGTGATGGTTTCTAAGCTTTTTTCCTATTTAATTAATTTTGTATTTATTAATATATTATGATAAATATAATAATACGAGGGATCCGTTAGAGAGCATAATAAATAATATAATAAAAAAACTTAAGTATTATCATTTCCAAGACCAAACATGTGAAAGTCATGAGCCTCCGTACTTGACTATTCAGTCAATTTATTTAATAGATAATGTCACTTTTAATTATTATAAAGAGAATTAATGATTTTATTCGATTCATACGTACGTAATGCTAAACACGTATTATATATATTCTATATATTAATTAATATATTAATTAATTAATTAAAGACAATGAATGTCGCAATCAGGTTAAAAGAACAAAAAAACAAACCAAAGGTAGTAAATTTTGTTGTGTATACTGACGCTTCGGGGACAGGGTTAGGATGTGTATTGATGCAGAGGGGTCGAGTGATTGCTTATGCTTCTCGTCAGTTGAAGGACTACGAGAAGAACTATTCGACCTATGACCTAGAGTTGACGGCTATCGTGTTTGCGCTGAAAATTTGGCGCCATTATCTGTATGGAGTTCCTTTCACCTTGTTTACTGATCATAGGAGTCTCCAGTATCTATTCAGCCAGCGTGATCTGAATATGCGACAGAGACGGGGACTAGAGTTGATCAATGATTATGATTGCGACATACAGTATCACCCGGGTAAGGCGAATGTAGTAGCAGACGCGCTCAGCCGAAAGGAGCGCGGATCTTCGACCCGTAATTATAGGGTCGAGGTGACATCTACCCTGATAGAAAGGCTTCGAGAGGCAAATGCCATCGGGATGCGTACAGAGAACCACCGGAGAGAGCATATTTTGGGTCAGTTACAGGAGTTCGAGACTGACTCTCGAGGATTATATGTGAGCCAGGCCCGAGTTTGGGTCCCTAGAGCTGGGGATGTACGACAGTTGATCTTGGAGGATTCCCATAAGTCCCGCCTTGCTATTCATCCTGGTAATACGAAGATGTATCAGGATCTCCGTGTGTTGTATTGGTGGCCCGGTATGAAACAGGATATAGCTGAGTTCGTTGAGTGTTGTTTGACTTGCCTGCAGGTGAAGGCCGAGCACCAGAAGCCCCATGGTCGGTTGCAGCTGTTAGAGATTCCTCAGTGGAGTTGGGAGCATATCATGATGGACTTCGTTACGAAGCTACCGCGGACTCCACGTGGTTATGATGCAATATGGGTAATAGTAGATCGGCTTACGAAGACAGCGCACTTTCTGCCAATCCGGGAGACTTATACGTTGGAGCAGCTCGCTCGAGTTTATTTGTATGAGATTGTCTCCCGCCATGGAGTTCCAGCCTCGATAGTTTCTGATAGAGATGCTCGATTTACGTCTACTTTCTGGCAGAGTCTGCAGCGAGCGTTAAGCAGTCGAGTCCAGATGAGTACTGCTTACCATCCCCAGTCCGACGGCCAGTCTGAGCGTACGATCCAGACGATGGAGGATATGCTACGAGCTTGTGTGGTGGATTTCGGTGGTAGTTGGGATTCGCATTTGCCGTTAGTTGAATTTGCTTATAATAACAGCTACCATTCTAGTATTAAGATGCCTCTGTTCGAAGCGTTATACGGTCGTAAGTGTCGTACTCCTGTGTGTTGGACAGAGGTGGGGGAGAAAGAAATTACAGGTCCTGAGATCATCCAGCAGACTAGCGAGAAGATAACAGTGGTCAGGGAGAGACTACAGGTAGCTTAGAGTCGACAGAAATGCTATGCCGATAAGAGGACCAAAGAGTTAGAGTTCGATGTGGGTGAGTGGGTACTACTGAAGGTTTCCCCATGGAAGGGCGTGATTCGATTCCGGAAACGAGGTAAGCTCAGTCCGAGATTTATTGGGCCGTTTTGTATAGTCGAGCGAGTGGGCACGCAGGCCTACCGATTAGAGTTGCCTCCAGAGTTGCGTGGGGTACACTCTACCTTCCATGTCAGTTACCTGCGGCGATGTTTGGCCCCACATGAAGAGACGGTTCCCATGTCCGAGATCGAGGTAGACGAACAACTGAGATACGTTGAGCATCCCGAGGCTATATTGGATCGCAAGGTGAAAAAGCTGCGGAAAAAGGAAATTCCACAGGTGTTAGTACAGTGGCGGTAACATAAGGGTTCCAGTGCTACCTGGGAGCCCGAGGCGGATATGCGACAACGTTAATTGCATATGTTAACCTGAGTTGAGATCCCGAGGACGGGATCAGTTCTAGAGGGGAGGATTTGTAACATCCGGAATCTAGCAGCAGGTACGTGTAAATTATTTATTGGCTTTAAGAGTTGTTTTAATGAGTTGGTGGATTTTAATTGACTAATTGCACATGAATTATCAAGTAGATTGCTATTACATGTAATTTTAATAGGTGGAGATAATAGTCGGTTTAGTAGTAATTGTGGGATTGGGGTTTTTTAATGAGTTAATTAACATTCTAAACCCGAGCTATTGATTGGGAATTAATTGGGTTAACGAGTGTTTACCCAGTGATTAATGAGTATCGTACCCGTTTTAATTGGGCTTCGGACCCAAAACGTATATATATCACGTTTATAGTTTCTTTCTCCCATTCTTCACCAAAGTCTCAATTGTGCAAGTGTGTGTGTGTACTAGCTGATTCCAGAGAGAGAGTCAAGAAAGAGTTCAGCAGCCATAACTGAGAACCATCATCATCTCTTCAACTATAGCTCAAATTCAAGAAAGAAGGAGGGTGTTGAGGTTAGTAATTCGTGTTTAATTTAGTTAAGATAATATGTCCAGTAGTTAGCATGTGTTGGGATTGGATTATAACCCCTAAAATGCGTGAAAACGGAATTAAAAAGTGATTCCCGTAGTGTATGAAAAACAGAGCATAAACCTGCACTGTTCGTCGCCGCATCGCGGCCGCGCCCCCTGGTCGCACCCGCGATCAGTATGAGGCGGCTAAGGGTGATCGCTGGCGGTGGGATCGCGCCCGTGCTCCCAGACTGCGACCGCGATCGTGGCCGTGCTCCTGGCCGCGCTCGTGGGTCCGGGTGCGTTGACTGATGTTGAGTCCGTGAATTTAGTAGTATAGTTGTTTTGGGTTCAGTAGCTAGTCATTACAGTGTAGTTGTATTTACTGTTGCCAGGATTCGTAGTTAAGCCTAGGACTTGTAGAGATTGCCGTTGATAGCGAGACTGTGGTCGTGCTTCAGGTGAGTTACTTACTTGTCGTTTATTATCCGGGTCCAGTGCGGATCCTTTAATATGTTGACACTCGTTAGCACAGAGCAGAGCACGTGGATTACGCGTACTGGTGTGGTGCGCAGAGTAGAGAGGCCTGTTGGGTCATTCCCAACTCAGAGATCCTGACTACCCACTACTTTGTGGAGTGGGCTATGCAGGCTACTCCAGGTCGCTCCCGATGAGGCGTCAGGCAGTTGAGGCCGGCTGCATGTTGATTATTAGTCGTTATATTGTGCTAACTATTTTATAAACTGTTTTAAAGTTGTTTATAGTAACTCACTAGCTTTCCGCTGACTGTTGTTTTAACTGTGGATCTCAGGTGCGAGGACTGAGGCTAGGGATACAGAGGGCAGTAGTCGGGACCCGCCGCGTGGACTGTAGTTAGTGACTACTTTCGTAAGTAGTCTCGATATTTTGTGGTTTGGCTTATCAGCCAGTGACGTGTTGGATGACTGTAATCTAAATTCATGTTGTGGTTGACTGACGTTATTGACGGGGGTTGGTTCCCGTCTCATTCTTACTTTATGATTGACAATGATGCTTAGTAGTTGCTTACCTGTTTGCCCTTGATGACGTCACTTACAATTGGATGACGTGGAATATAAGTCCTATGTGGCATTAGTCGTAAAAGTAGGGTGTTACAAAATACATAACTTTTATAAAATTACGTGAACGTACTATGTTTAAAATTATGAAGAATTGTGTTTTTATTTCCATTCCCTGAACAACATGGTTTTGGTTATCTGAAAAGGGCTAATCATAAAATATAATAACTTTACATTTATTTATCGTTAATGGAAATATGTTTTAAAATTTATTAATACTAACAATAATTTTTCTTTGTTATCAATAATAACAATTACTAACCCGATGACCTGTTTAACAGAACACCATTGCTATAATTGATAAAAAAATGAAAAGTTGTTGCTATTATTAATAATGTTTTAAAAATATTTATATTTTGTTTTGTTTTTTGAATTATGTTATGTTTTTTTTTTTGTGAACAAGTCACCCATTATTCATTTATATAAAGATTGATTTGTATAAGTTTTAGTTGTATTAAGTTATACCTTTTCGGGGCTTTTTGGACGATTATTTGATCTCGTAACTTAGAAATCTACATTTTCGAGATATTTTATTCTCGTAACATCGTAACCTATCGTCTTTATTTCATCTTACCACATTCAACAGCAAACACAATTAAGTGATTAACCCAAATCATACATTTATGAGACTTACAAAGTTGATTACGATAGTGACGTTATATACTGTAACATCAAAAAATCATATTAATAATTATAATAAGTTAATAAATATTTAATAAAATAAGTTTATAGATTTGACAAAATTTGAAAAGATGATCAAAGTAACAGGATATAAAAAAATTGATAACAACTAATAAAATAATATGTCCTTAAATATGATACAAATGAGTTTGTAAAAAAACAATAGGGACACCATCGATGCATTTGGGAGTAGCGTCTTGAAAACGTGTATAAATTATCCTAGATTTGTCATACATACAAATAACATTAGGCCCATTAAGCATAAAAAAAACCAAAACATTTAGGCAATCTAGTACGAGAGGAGCAAGAGCAAAAGATCGAAGTTCGTTTTTGGTTTTGAAATCCCGATTAGGTAAATATTACTATTTTGTTCGAATTAATTCTTAAAAATAGTCTCCTATGTAACTTCACAAAGATTACTAAAATAGTTATCAATTTTCTTTTCCTATCAACCTGTTACTTCGATCATCTTTTCAAATTTTGCTAAATCTATAAACTTATTTCATAAGGTATTTCTTTACTTATTATAATTATCAATATGATTTTTTTTTAATCTACAATATTAATTAACGTCCTTATCGCAATCAATTTTGTAATTCACAAATGTATGATTTGTGTTAGTTGTGTTTGCTTTTTAGGGCGGTAATATAAAATAAAGACGACAGGTTACAGATAAAGCATTGAGTTTAATGATTCAACTACGTGAAGAAATGATCTTGAAATGCTGATTACGAAGTTACGAGATCAAATAATCGTATAAGAGTCTCGGAAAGGCCTAACACAAAACAACTAAAACTTATACTCTTTATATAAATGCAAAATGTGTGGTTTGTTCAACAAACAAAAAACAAAACATAATTCAAATACATAAACAAAATGTAAATTTTTTATAAAGTTATCAATAATATCAGTAACCTTTTTTTTTTATTTATCAGTTATAACAATTGTTACTTGATAAACATATCATCAGGTCAATTAGTGTTATTAGGATTAACCGATTAAGTACCATTTTGACCATCAAATTTTCAGATTTGTCTCATTTAGCCACTAAACAATTTTTTGTCCTGATTTAACCACTAAACTTTTGTTTAATGTTCTATTTTAGAAAAAATGAATAAAACTAATGGGTAAATCCATACAAAATATAACAGTTTAGTGTCCTGGGACAATTTTCAATGGTTAAATCAGTAAAAAGATAGTTTAGTGGTTAAATATCTATACGAAAATAGTTTAGTGGCTAAATCGAGCCAAAAAATTGTTTAGTGGCTAAATTGAAAAAAAATCTAAAAGTTGGATGATCAGAATGACACTTAACCCTTGTTATTATTGATACTTAAACGAAAAGTTCATGTTATTATTGATAACTTTTAAAATATGTTGATTGATAAATTTTAAAACATATTGATATTATTGAAAAAAAAAATATATAAACTTGTTGCTATTTTTTATGATTAATCCAGAAAATGTATTCATATGTTCCGATTTAACTATTTAATTTCTACAACCAAACACATCTTAAAATATAGCTATTTTTATCATCAAATTTAATTCCGACACATCCATGTACCTCACAACTTACATCTCGTTTCTAGCTCTCATGATTCATGAATCTATCAAATCTAGGACCCTCAAACGATGGGTTAACCTTACACACACATATGCTTAGATTTTTAGTTAAATATATAAATACTATGATTAATTAATTTTATACGTTAATTCATTAATTTTCTATATATTAATTTACTTATTTTGTACGGTGATTACTTATTTTTGAATTTATGCTTTAATTTTATAAATTCAAAAAATATTGAATTAATGTAACAAAACAATGAATTGTTAATTTTTTAAATCTGATATTTACGATTCATTATTTATATATTTAAAAGATGGTGAATCAATATGTTAAAAAATGAATCATAGTATTTCTCACATTTCTTAAGATATATTTAGTTTCTCATTCCATCTTATATATATATATATATATATATATATATATATATATATATATATATATATATATATATATATATATATATATATATAGAATATGGTTCGAGAGAGTACCACCCAAATGCAGCGCACCAGAAGGTACCACCTTTAAAAAACTTTTTTAAATTTTTTTTTTTCATAAACATGTTTTGATTAACATTATGAAGATCGTATGTAAATTTCACATACATTCATATCTCCTAGCTCCTAAAAAATGATGTGAACACACACTTACATAATTTTGAAGACATGTGAACATGCATTTATGTGATGTGTGTTTTCATGCACTTAGAGTGTTCGGATTTGCGTCAAATTCACATATGATCTGTGTAATGTTAATTAGAACATGTTCATGAAAAAAAAATTTAAAAAAATTACTTTTAAGGGTGGTACCTTCTGGTGCGCTGCATTAGAGGTGGTACTCACTTGAACCTAAATCTATATATATATATATATATATATATATATATATATATATATATATATATATATATATATATATATATATATATATATATATATATATATATATACACACACACACACATATATATATACATATATATATATATATATAATATGATTTGTGTGAGTACCTAAAAAGTGCAGAGTACTGTAAGTACATGTGAACACACGAGTTTCGGATGTGAACATGCTCCACATTTTTTTTTATTTTTACATATTCATTTAGATACAAGTAATATAAGACTATTTGTAAAAAGTTACATACATTCACACTTTTGAACATCTTAAAAGTCATGTGGACGTGAAAAAATTTATGTGAACATACGTTCACAACAGTGCAGTTCATGTGAACATGAGTAACTAATAATCAAGGGAGACACAAATTTTTTAGTTCGTATTTTTTGGTAAAAATAAAAAAGGAGATAGGTTTCGTGATTATTCAGAACTTAATCGAATGACATGTACTGGTCGTTGTAATCTCAGATATCTTACCATTTTGGACGGGAATTCTGATTTATTGGCAAAGAGGCAAAGAAATAGATTCATCATCCCACTCGAATCGATTCAAGAATATGTGTGATTTTTTACAAGTTGTCTAGTATTATTAATTTAAACATGATTATAAATTTTTATTTTTGAAATAAATTGTTTTAAGCGAGATAGTTCCGGTATTCCGCAAAACTAATGATATACTCACTTGGACCCTATATATATATATATATATATATATATATATATATATATATATATATATATATATATATATATATATATATATATATATATATATATATGGGGATGGGATCTATTGTGAACAAGTTATTCGTTGTGAACAAATAAAAAAAATACATTTAATCATTCATATATATCAACAAGTGTTTGTAATACGATTCATATGATTCAAAAGGTTCATAGAAGTGTCTATTTAAGATTCAGAACATTCAAAAGGTTCATAGTACGCAGTTTTTATAGCAAGATGCACAAGATAAGATTCAACAAGATTCATGAGATTCGAGAAATTAATTGGATTCAATAAAATCCATAGGCTCCAATAAGATTAATGAGTTAATAGAATGGTTCGGTAGTATTTTCAACAAGATTCATAAGATTCAAAAGCTATTTTATGGTTGTTCACAATGTTCACAACGAATAAAGTGTTCACAAAAGATCCTTAGTCTATATATATATATATATATATATATATATATATATATATATATATATATATATATATATATATATATATATACATATATATATAATGAGAATAAAATGAGGACTGTGCTTAAATAAGGACGATAAGAAACCAATAGAATTACTTCATTTTATGAATCAACCAATAAGAAGCAAGATGGCATAATTGTAATTAAGTTGAATATTACATGAGGTGGAATCTAATAAAAGGACATTTTGGTCATTGTGCACCATATATCTTAAATTAATTCTATTGGTTTTAATTGTGAATCAAACAACACCGATTTCGTTTGGTACCATCGTGATTCATAACACCTACAATGATTATTGTCATCGTGATTCATGACACCACCGATTTCGACAACACAACTTATGGGTCACAACACCGATTTCGATGACATCACTTATTGTGAATCAGTTCGATGGCCCACCGTAATTCATAACACCTACAACGATTCACGACGCCACCGTGATACACGAAGGCGGATGGTTTGGACTTTGAGCTGTTCACGGTGGATCACAGTTCAAGCAAGTGAGGAGGAGGCGAGCGGCGGTTCACGGTTCAAGCAAACGATTCACAGCGACGACGGTACATGGTTCACGAAGGCAAAGGGTTCATGGTGAACGACGGTTCACGGTTCAAGAAAAAGAAGAGGAGGAGCAGGCGAGCGTCGGTTCACGGTTCAAGCAAGTGATTCACGACGGCGATGGTACATAGTTCATGTCATTGACGTTGGTGCCAGGTTGTGGTGTTGAGTTCACTTTATTGACGTTGGTGATATTACAGCGACGGTAACCGAGGAAGAGTGGAAGACCGCTGGAGAAGATGGTGGTGTGTGTGGCACCATGGGAGAGAGAGTGTGTGTGTGAGAGAAAGATTTTATTTTGGAATGTGAATAATTATGGTGGAGAAAGAGAGATTTAAGGATGTAATTATGAAAACTGGGAAGAGTGAATTAATTCTTTCTTTATTTTATAATTTAATTAAAATTTATAAATGTCCAAAATGACCTTAATGATGTGGATTAATATTGATGACATGTCATATTATTATTGGTTCTTACCGTCTTCATTTTAAGGACGGTTCTCATTTGATCCACTCCATATATATATATATATATATATATATATATATATATATATATATATATATATATATATATATATATATATATATATATATATATATATAGAATATGGTTCGAGAGAGTACCACCTCTTATGCAGCGCACCCGAAGGTACCACCTTTAAAAAGACTTTTTAAATTTTTTTTCATAAACATGTATTAGTTAACCTTATAAAGATCATACGTAAATTTCACATACATTCACGTCTCATAGCTTCTAAAAAATGATGTGAACATACACTTACATGAATGTTCTCCATTGAACATCATATATATATATATATATATATATATATATATATATATATATATATATATATATATATATATATATAGTTTCGGATCATTGTAGAACCTTAATTTAGTGCAGAACTATAGAACCAATTTACACCATAGTATTATAATATAACACTAGAGATAAGATGGTAAATATGCAATTAATATAAATCAAGGGTAGTCCACCAAGTTTGACTACTAAATTTGACAATTGTTTTAACTCTTTTAATATTGAATTTATATATATGAAGTGTTGCATATATGATGTATAATATTACTTCGACGTTGAATATACGATATAAACTGTTACTTCGACATTGAATGATCTCGATATGCAATATTGAATAGTGGTTTGGGTAATTTTTTTTACGAAAAATAAACACGTAAAATTTTTTCGAAAAAAATATATAATGACCGGTCTCGTTTTAAAGTGTATAAAATTCTCGTTTTTATGGTATAAATTTTTTTGATCAAAAATTAATCATTTTAATGTTATTTTAACTTTAAAAAATTAGATTTTTTTTTTGCTATTGTCAATCTTTTTCTTTTTTACCTTTCAATTAATTAAAATATCACTAATTTTATTCTTTTTTTCACTAATTTCAAACTTGATTATTTTAATCAAGACCATTATATTAATCTAATCTATTGACGATATTGGTTCTACAATTCTACACTAAATTTAGGTTAGGCATGATCCTATATATATATATATATATATATATATATATATATATATGTGTGTGTGTGTGTGTGTATATATATATATATATATATATATATATATGTATATATATATATATATATATATATATATATATATATATATATATATATATATATATATATATATATATATATATATATATATATATATATATATATATATATATAGTGAAGACCACCCCTCACGGGGCGGTAGTCACGAGTCTAGGTCCCACATCATGCAACACGATATCAATCATAACTAAGATAGAGTAATTAAGTTGCGGAATTATAAATTACAAGTACAAACATATTAAGATTTAAGTTTAATACATATTACATTTTTCAAATTAAACTTATAAAGGGTACCATCTAATCTAATATATTACATCATACAATTATATCAAGTCTACCCAAAACCACCACAATTGTCATCTTCCAATCAGTACCGAAAAGTTTGTTGAGTAGTGGTCTGTGAAAGCTTCAAAACTTGAATCTTGAGTGACCTAAAAACTAGGTCCAACAGACTTCCCTTTATCTTTTCCTGTAAAAATTTTAAAGTAGCAACTGTAAGCAATGCTTAGTGAGATTATAGATTTTCAGATTTCACACATTATCAAGCGGATCATGGGTCTAGCGTGATATATCTTGACTGCCGCTACAACCACTCATGATTGAGACATAGTAGTCATAGAGTCGGATGATGTTCAAGCCACGCTCACGCTTAAATCGTGGGGATCAGCCACATACTGGGCTAGCTACCAGTAAATCAACATGGCGGAACATCGGAGGGTCATTACCGAGTTCAATAGAACTGGTGAAATAGCCAGGTCTAGAACAATAGACCGACAAGGCTAATCAAGCTGAATCAATATGTCAAAGTATATGTAATGATGAAGCATACGCAATCAAAGTCATGATAGCAGTAATCTCATACAATATCAGAAATGGATAGTAAATCTCAAAGTCATATGAAGTGATAAATCAAATAGCTATCATGATCTACTGGGCAACACCGAACCATAGTGTGCACAGATCACAATCCAACTGATAATATGAGTGTCAAATTAATTAATCTAACATCAACAATATGTTTCGACCGGAAATCTAGCATGTTAAATCTGAATATCTATAACTCACAGGTCTGGGGTCTTTATCAAGCAGATGTATATATCCACCACCTGAGTTATCTCAGGATTTTATCTTTAATCTTTGTCAATCTGATCTTTGTCAATTTCTTTCAAATCAAAGACCCGCTTTCAATCTCTTTAATTCTTTAAATCTATGTTCAGAATTTAACTGAACCTGTCCAGAATCATATCATATCAATCATTAGCTTTTTAGCTTTAAAATCATTATTTTGTCTGATTCTGATAACTGATCATTCATAAATCTTTTCATTTGTTCATATTCTGTGTTTCTTTGAATTCTCAAGAGATATATTTATATATGTATAAATATACATATCTTATTGCTTTATTTATCATTATTAATCATAATATTATGAGTCTTGTATTTATGAAGTATCAACATATATCATTCAGATTCGGATCCATTAAATTCGGACCATCCGGATTGGTCATCCGGATTCGGACCAATCCGGATCATGCACCCGGATTCGGACCGGATGGCTAACCGGAATTAGGACCAACCGAAACCTTAAAATCCGAAGTGTAATATCCGAATTAGGACCGAAAATGAGCTTCATCCGAATTGAACATGTGGTCCGAAATAGGTTCATTATCCGAAGTGGAACATCTCATCCGAATTGGGATCCAAATTTGGCATCTTATCCGAATTCGGTTCATCCGAATTCGGATCCCAGAATCATAAATTTTCCCAGAATTGTTATTGGTGTTCTTGGTCATATTCATACGGATTTATCATTAAAAATTCTCAAAATACAATTCTTTTAACATGCAACTTATTATTATGTTATATTATCATTATTAGTTTGATTTTATACATTTTTCCATATCAAAAACATCTTAAATTGTTCAAGATTGTCCAAAAATTCATATTTTTGTCAAGAACACATTTTTACCAAAATTTTCAGATTTTGAACATATTTAAATGAATTAACTACTAATTTTTTGTTTCTATGACTTCTATTTACTAAGATTCATCATAATCTACTAAAATTCTATACATGCATCACATATTTTTCATCTTTTAATTCCTTGGTTTCGGTTTTCACTAATCCGAACCAAACCATAAAAGTTTCAAAATTTAAATAGATTTTTACCTTAAAATCTTGTAGATTGTTGTTCCTTGATGTAGTGTGTAACTCCTCCTTTGGATTCAATCTTCAATTACTTTGCAAATTTACGGAGGTTTGATGAATTTTTGTGAAGAAGCCGATTGTAGAGAGAGAAAGAAGAGAGAGAAAGATATTTTGATGTTAATGATTTTAAATGATTATTAATTTGGTTTTTATATATCAATTTGGTCATATTTGAATTTAACCCACTAAACTTTTGTATTTTACATCTCTTTTTAATTTAATCATTTTTAATAATTCATAATAGTTATATAATTTAATTAAATAATTTCATACTTAATTAATTTGTAACATAAATAATGTAATAAAATTACATTATTATCTCAAAATCAAATATTACATGATTGGCCAAAAGTGAGGTTGTTATATATATATATATATATATATATATATATATGTATATATATATATATATATATATATATACTAACCTATACCTCACCTATATATATATATAATTAATATATATATATGATATATATATACATTATTATATATATATATATATATATATATTATATATATGTTATATATATATCATATGTAATATACTACTCCTATATATATACTATTATATATGTATATAAGCTCACTCAACTACATAATATATATATATAATATCTAATATAAGATAGATATTATATATAACATATATATATATAATATCTATATATATATATATATGTATAATAGATATCCTTATATATATATAATGATATATACTATATAGATATTATATACATATACTATATAATATACATATCATATATATATTATATACAATTATACAATATATATATATATATATATATATATATATATATATATATATATATATATATATATATATATATATATATATATATATATATATATATATATATATAGGGAGGTTCAATTGAGATCTTTTATGCATCGAGGTACAAAAGAACTTATATCATCCATTAGATCAAAAAATTGTATGGATTAGATTGATGGCAAAAGGGTAATAGTTGGACAATTTTATGCATCTTGTGCATTATGAAAACAAACAAGGAATGACATTTTGGGGAATGTGCATACCTCATTAAATTTAATATTTCAACAAATAATCAAATAATAAATGTTAAATAAATTCAATTGATACATTTCCAAACTCAACAAAAATTACACAAATTCAAAAAAGATGATGGAGATCGATGCATTTCATCGTTAATCGTGTTTATCTATGCATCGTGTTAAAAAAAGACGCATTTAACAAAAAAAATACACAAATTCATTTATGCATCGTGTTCGTCGTTCATATTCTTCATTCATCTATGCATTGTGTTCAACTTGTTCATCATTCATCTATGCATCGTCATTGTTCATCATCCATTTATGCATCATCATTTTTTGTTGTTCATCATCCATCTATGCATCGTCATTGTTCATTTTCCATTTATGCATCATCATTATTCATCGTTCTTCATCCATCTATGCATCGTGTTTTTCATATTTATCATCGGTTGCATCTCTTGTTCATGTTCATCATCATCGTTGTTCATCGTTAATCGTCGTCTTCAAATCATCATCACTATGAAAATTATGAAGAACACAATTAGAGAGAAAGAGAGAGAGAGAAAGAGAGAGAGAAATGGGGAGGAAAATGAGGAATGTAGTTAATATGAGATTTTAATTCAAAATGTAACTCCTCATTATCTTTTAATGGTATTTAAAAATTAATTAAATTCATATATTTAATTTTCCCAAAATGTCCTTTGTGCACCCTTGTTAGATTATCCGATGCACAAAAGTGCGCCGAGGTGCCCCGATGCATAAAAGTTCTCATTTGAACCTCAATATATATATATATATATATATATATATATATATATATATATATATATATATATAGTCAGGTTCTATGGGCCACCATATGTATCGAGAACCAAAAAAAGAACCAACCACAACCTTTAGATTAAATGATCATTGATGCATCACGCGATGCATGTATTTGGTATGCATATGAGTATTTTGGGAAGAATAAATATAGCTAGTCAAATAAAATTTAATTTTATATTAATTAAATATTCAATCAATAGTTAAACAATGAATGCTAATTAATATTAATTGATACACTTCAAAGTTACAAAATCTAAACAAATTCAAAAAAAAGATTTGATGTCGATGCATTTAATATATATCCTTCAATTCGTGATGCATCTTGGTTTCTTCATCCTCATTTTCGGTCATATTCAACTCTTTTTCGTCCCATCATCATGCATCATCAAAATGGTGATGCATTTTCATCGGATTTATCTTCATATAACAATGCATCTTCATTTGATTCATCAAAAATCACGATGCATCTTCATTTGATTCATAAAAAACATGATGCATCTTCATTGGATTCATCAAAAATCATCTTCATCGGATTCATCTTCCATAAATATCGGATAAACACGATTAATCTTTCAAAAATTTCCATAAAGAAAATGGATAAAAAACAACGATACCTTTAAACGATATCATTTCATCATCATCATCATTGCGAAATCATCATCATCTTCATTAAATGGCACCATGAACCGACTGTTATGCATGAGGCGGTGGCCGCCGACTTTAGAGAGAGGGATGCCAATGGGGTGGCGGCCACCGAGAAAGGGGGTGGTAGCCGCCGGCTTTAGAGAAAGGAGGAGAGAGATAAGGGTGATCATCATCTTCATTAAACTGCACCGTAAACCGGCTGCTATGCATGGGGTGGTGGTCGCCGACTTTAAATAGAGGGGTGTCAATGGGGTGGTGGCCGCCGGGAGAGGGGGTGGTGGCCGGCCGCCGGATTTAGAGAGAGGGAGGTGAGAGATTAGGGTGAGGGAGAGAATGTGGGAGGGATAAATGGAATGTTTGTTATTTTGTTAATTTAATGATTTAATTAACTAAATTAATTCCTTCTATTTTAAATATTTCTAAAATATATTTTAATTATAATTAAATACAAATTACAAGTTTAGCATTTCTAAAACGCCCTTAATGCATTTTTGGTTCCCATTTGGTTCCCGATGCATATGGTGCCACGTAGAACCTCAATATATATATATATATATATATATATATATATATATATATATATATATATATATATATATATATATATATATATATATATATATATATATATATATATATATATTTATATATATATATATAAACCTTGTCGTATTAAAATTTTTTTAAAATTATACACACGTACGATTGCCGGAAATGGAGTTGTTCTGAAGATCGAGTTGCCAGTCAATAGTATTGTAACATGAAAATTAATGGTCAAGTGATGTCTACATAAAATAACAAAAACTCCCTCTGTAAACCCACCGGCCACCGCACACCGCCCATAAATATATATGACAACCTGCAGAGAGATGCGTGTCACATATTTTACGAATACCAACGACATTTAGCCCATTTGATTTTGGTACGAGCATGATATGTGTTCGATTTTCGTCGAAGACAAGTTAAAATTTAGATAGAGAAAGTAAGTTCTAAAGTCCCCACTTACAGGGACAAATGAGTAGTTTAAGAGGAGAACTAGGTTAGTTTGTTGTTCAGAAAAAAACATATTTTTCGAATTATTTAACTTATTTTATAAAATAAGATTTAAATGTACAAGCACATGATTGATTGAGAATACGTCCTAGCTAGGTTAAATACCCTTTGATTCGAGGAATGATCAATTGATACTTGATCATATTTTAGAATTATTTTTATTCAGATTAATACATATGATCAACAATCTAATTTAAGACTGGCCAATCCATGAACTCGTTATTGTTGTATTCATAATACGAATCCAACGTCGACCATGAAAACTCATCATGAGTCATCATCATATCTTCGGAAAAAGATTGCGAGATAAAGAAATCATCGACTAAATTCATTGGCGAAAACGTGTTATCAATGGATGATGTGATGTCGGGTAAGAAAGGTTCCGTCCAAAAATCTCCTGCCAATTCGTAATCTGGAGTGCTTTGTGTTGCAACATCGATATCGCTTAACTCGGAACAACTCAACCAGCTTGATGAAAACTGATCCATACCAGAAGAAGAAGATGATGATGGCGAGTCTGACATTAGTAACATTTCAACTTCTTGATACAGATTTTCTTTAGGGTTTTCTTGATTTTGTTCTAGGGTTTCATTGTTTTCTAACATGGTTTGATCTTCTAGTGATCGTTTCTTTAAATGTGTGTGCCAACGGTTTTTTATTTCGTTGTCACTCCTTCCTGGCAAATTTGTCGCAATCGCTGACCATCTGTGAATTGAATCGAATACAACAAACATAAGTTTGTATTTAACGACTTTACAAACTCAAAAAAATTAAACAAATGTGATCGAACTTACTTATTGCCAAGCTTGTTATGCAAATGGACAATCATGTCATCCTCTTCTTTCGTAAAATTCCCATGTTTTATATTTGGACGAAGATAGTTCATCCATCGTAGCCTGCAACTCTTCCCACTTCTCGATAGACCTAAACAATGGAAATTAATGAACGATAAGTGTTAAAAACTCAAAATTTTAGTGAAATTTTACAACTTGAGTGCGAATCGTAGGTACCAGCAAACTTGGGAAGTAAACCCCAGTTCCAGTGACCATATCTTTGAATGTAGGCTCGTAACTTATCGTCTTCTTCTTCACTCCATGCACCTTTCTTCACTCCATTTTTGTCGAAAGTCGAAGTTTTCTCCATCTTCTTTTTTCTTCTATCACCCTCAAGAGGAAGCTCTATGATTTATGATCTAAGTACACTGATTTATACTACTAATTGATATAATATAACATGTGCATATATATGGGAAATATTTTAAATAAACAATTATAAAAATGTAAAGTTTCCACTTTTGGATTAGAGGTTGGATGTTGCAACCAAATATGTGCTGTGTTGCTACTTGCTATTTTTAAAAGAGAATGTATGATATGGAAATGTGCTACTGGACTTGACTTATTTGTTGTGACTTTTGACTTAATGGAGTCATATTCTTATCATTTGATGTTTTTAATGATAAAGGTATAGTATTTTTGATTGGCTAGCCAATTACGATTTCACATACATCCATACATATATGTATCCTGTGAGAAGAAACTTTCATAAAAAATAACATTAATTCGTTAATTTTCAACAGTATTTCATTATTTATATAACCAAAGTTATCTCTCAGCATTTGTCTCGATAAGTTTTTTCTCATTTGGTCAAGATATTGGTATGCTCATTAGGCGACATTGTATTCAATTCTTAAGTGTGTTAACATCCCGTCATTACATTTGTATGTTTCTGTTTGATTTTTTGTTTGGCTTTATGATCATAGGTGATAGAAAAAAAGGTAAGAATAGGATAATCGGGGCGATTGACTGATTGTGAACGATAGGGATTATGAGGGTTTCAACGGATCGAGAAGGCAAGGTAACTACAACATGTCTGGTTGTCGTGTCGATGATAGCAATGGAAGTCGACTGTGAGGTTTAATTAGAGAAGATATAATAATAACAGT
>JAANYP010001318.1:35000-40000 GCA_020465985.1 Centrapalus pauciflorus
ATTTCAATTCTGATTGAAAGTATGATATGATATTCAATAAGAGTACTATTTGATTTGTAACTTAAAAATATGTGATCATATGTTATTTATAAATTGAAAACTAGAAATAAAAATAACAATACTAAAATATATTTCTAAGTAATTTCATTAGCGTTTTATAAGAGGTAGTCCTGAAAGTCTTACAGATTTAAAAAAAAAGATCCGATTAGCGTTTGACTTCAATGAAGATTTTGAATAAATTTCATCAAATCGTCTCTGATCTAGATGTTTTATTTATTTAGTCTCAATGATTTATGTTTGCTACAGATATTCGATTATTATTACTTGGTCGGCATCGGAGCTTAGCCAGCGTTGGCATCGGAGTCGGAGCCAACGTGAGAGTAGATGGATGCGTTAAGTTAGGGTTGTTTTGAGAGGCAAAGAAAGTTATTAAAAGTATAGGTAACCATTCTCTTCTTTTCTTTTTTTTTTTTAAAGATAAGTGATGGTAAGACACATATCAATACCCTTATCATAATAAAACAATGTAAGAGGTAAATGTCGCTTATCCTTTATTCATGTCGAACACGCTTATGTGTGTAACCCTCTTACCAAATAAGAGATAAGACGCAATAAGACCCTTGATAACTGCTATCAAATACCCTTTATTTATCTTTGTTAATTCAATGAAATCCTAATTGAAACAGGATCAGTATTTTTTTTTACTTCAATACGGTTATTTAACATCATAACAAGTAATTGTTTGTTAATAGATGTATTTAACAATCCACATGTCACTACAAGAAAAGTGTCATTTAGTGACACAAAAAAAAGTGTTACTATATCTTACTTTTAGTGACACTTATGAAAAAGTGTAGGTATAGAGCAATCTTTTCCCCACACTTTTTCTAAATTAGTGACACAAACACATACATTTTTAGTCACTATATATCTATACCCACTCCATTTTTAATAACACTTTTTGTTGTGTAGGTAAAAGATTTTAATACCTATAGTAACACTTTTTCTACAACAAAAAGAGTGAGTAAAAGTGGAGTGGGTATAGATATATAGTGACTAAAAATGTATGTGTTTGTGTCACTAATTTAGAAAAAGTGTGGGTAAAAGATTGTTCTATACCTACACTTTTTCATAAGTGTCACTAAAAGTAAGATATAGTGACACTTTTTTTGCGTCACTAAAAACGTGTGTCACTAAATGACACTTTCATGTAATTTATCAGTTAGTAGCTGATATGCATTGTTATATATATATTATATAACATTGTTCAACAAAGTATATTATCTAATTTAATACTTTATTTAAGCAAATTATTTTAATGCAAATTAAATTTAATGGTCAAAATATCATCAATTAAGAAAGTATTTATAAATTAATAATGTCCAATTAAACACGCTTACTAAAAGTTACAAAAATTATCCCACCACATGGCTTCCACAATACAATGAAAAAATTAATAATAATAATAATAACTCGTGGGCAATTTAGTAATTGTTTAATTGTCATTGTCCAAATGTATAAACACCACCATAATGTTGTGTCAAAATTGGAAGCTTATCTGCTTGTGATAGTGTTAATTGAACACACTTTACTTTTAAATTTATGTGAGAAAATATTTTAAAAAACCTTCGAATTATACATAATTTTTTTGATTAAGTCATTGTTAATTTGTATAGTCTGTTAAGTATCTCAACCAAATTAAACCATCATACTTCAAATATATTCCAGTTAAGTCTCTTAAAAATTGGGGTCAACACTAAAGTCCAATATTTTGATCGAGAAACAAAAAAAAAGTAAATAAAAATACTTAGGTGATTTATGTTACGAATAAATCAAAAAGATAAATCAAAAAAATAATTATTTTAAGATAAGTCTAGAATTCCAGGTATATAACAAAAAATATGTTGACAAAACTTATTAAAATAACTAAAACAAAATGTTTGCATGATACAAAAACATAAATCATCAACATAAACTCGTTAAACATACAACAATGTAAAACACGATGATAGGTCAAAACAATAAGTTTTTAAATAAACACGGTGTCTTGGGTTTCAAAAATGAATTTGATTTACTTTTTTGCATCTACGTATGTGTAACACATTTGTGTCAATTAAACAACCACTTAACTAATAAGATATAGATTAATTTTGTGAATTTTATCAAGTTGAGAGATTTATTTATGAGGCAAAAATTATTGGTTGAGGGACATTTTCAAAAGAACAGTTAATTTACCTATAAATTCCGTGTTGCAATTGCAACAAATACCTCAGGTTATCAGTAACTTTTCTTGGGCGGATATTTATTTCAAATTATATTTGAGTCAGTGAGTTCATCTCTTACATTTGATATGTTTTTGTTTAAGTGACTGCTTGTTGATCTTCCACTTTAGCGAGCAGAGGTTTCCTCATCTTCAAGCTTCGTCTTCATATAGTGTACTTTCAAATCTTGAGTCAAGTACAAAAGGAAATTTTCAGTGCCTGTTAGACTTACTAAGAATTATAGACCAAAGAGTTGTATAAGGACAACAACTCATTGATATAGTCTACAGTGATTTGACTTTTTCTATCATTTTCTAATTACGTTATGAGTGAAAGAAACCTAAAAAAGGCTTTCATGATCAGATATTCCAATTCTTTTAGGTGCATAATTTTTTTTTTTGAAAAGAAAGATCTTTGAGAATTTACCTAAGACAAGATTTTTCTATGATCCAATAACGTGTGTGTGTGCGCGGACGCTCACGTGTATGTGTATAGGGTTGGGTTCCGGTAAAAATTATTTTTTTCCGTGAAAGCGTGAGAACCACTTCAAAATTTGTGAATTAATGCATAATATTATACATTTGATGCTAAAATTTATACATTTGATAAATTTATGTATTTCATATAAATATTTACGCATACCATGATATATTTGTTAACTTTATGTACGAATTTGTACATTTGACAAAATTTGTGCATTTAATGTTTAAATTTGTGCATTTAGTTTATAATTTAATGAATTTATATTTTAAAGATAATTTAATGTTATATTATGATATTTATTAATAATGAAGACGAATAATGATTTTAAGTTATAAATTTAATCTAAATTTGTGCATTTTTTGTGGTTCTCACGTTCTCACGGAATTGAAGGTTTTTACCTGAAGCCAACCATATATATATATATGTATGTATGTATGTATGTATGTATATGCATGTATGCATGGATTATTTGTTAATACATTTATATATTCTTATGTATGCATGGATTATTTGTTAATACATTTATTTTATATGATTAGGATAATACTATCATATATTCTGTTTCTATTGTATTAAAAGTTAAAACATTATTTTATATATATATAATTTAGAAAAAAAAAATACAATACTAATATACTATATATACGTATGCCAAGGAAAGGATATATAAAACCTAGCTAGCTGGGTAGTTGTATTTTATTTATTATATATACTGACAACATTCTTTATGTCTAAAATATAAAAGTCGATAAGGCAAATTGACACCTACCAATCTGTGTCTGTTTCAACTTTTTAAGATTCGTTATTAGTTTTTTAAAACTCTATAATTACTTAATTCAGATATTAATTTCATTATTAATTCATGTGTAAGAATTGCTTGTTTTGTCGGTTGAACCTTAAAATATCGTTATATTATCACTTAAGATCGATATATTTGCATGGAACTTTTAATTTGTTAATAAAACTTAATACTTGTCAATATTTTTGATAAATGATTGAGCTGAATATTAAAAACTAAACTATTATAAAACATAAAATAATTATGTACAAAATCCTAAATGGGACACTATATATTGTACAAGTCTTAATTATAAGAAAATTAAAGTGTAACAAAGAAAACATATCTTACATAAGACCACGAATTAGAGGAACTAGTGATGAGCAAAAATCTCATTTTTCTTGTCTTGTATTGGTACTGTCCCGAACCTGGTACTGGTACCGATTAGCCGAATATGATACGGTACTCGGGATCCATATATGATTTAAATCGGGAGTCGGGAAAACGGGAGTGGGAACTAGTTTAATTCGGGAATTTCCGGTACCGAATTGGTGATATAAATTAAAATCTCAAAGTATATTAACTAAAATATATAAGTTTATAAATAAAAAGTTATTTACTATTCATAATTAAAGTATATTAATTAAAATATGTAAATTTATAAATATAAAAAGAGCCACTATTTATATTTATTTATAAAACGAAAATATTAATAATTATGATAAATAATAATATTATTCTTAATTTTTTTAAATAATTAATATTTTTATGGTTTAGTCTTTTGTTTATATATATTTTATGTTATTAATTTTTTACTAAAAATATTTACGTAGTTTGTGGGTCAATAAACTAGTCTATGTATATAATATAATAAATGGATATGGTTCACGGTAAAACCACATATATCGAGAGAACGGGTGGAATCAAATCTAAAATATTCTTTTTCAACAAAAAATTTCATAGGTTTGTTTAAACTAACATTAAAAGTTCATATTTGAAATTTTATATGGTTTCAAGTTGTAAAAAATACGTTAAAATATACATTCACATCAACCACAATTTATTGACATTAACAATACATGTGTACATTCACATGTTATTTTAGAGGCCTTAAAAAACTCAAATTCAATTTACTGTTTAGAAAAAAAAATTTTAAAAAATATTAATTTGATTCTACCGATAGATAATAGTTCCACCTAAAACCCAAATCTATAATCTATACATACATACATATATACATACATATAATAAAATAATTAGTGTGACATGCCAATTCATTGTCGTATCAACATTTTGTTTTCTCATATTTTTTACCATCCATAATTACATATTTACATATCTTAATATCACATACTAATTTATTCATTATAACTTTAAAAAAGGATTAATAATTAACTTAAGTACATTCCTTTTTTATCTAATAATTAATTAACAGAGCACACCTTTAAATGATTTTAAAATATAATACTATTTATTTT